>JARFIW010001470.1:300000-488307 GCA_036346225.1 Platerodrilus igneus
GACGGCACTGTCCTGAATTCTTTATTAATAGGAACTTTGCATGCTAAATAGCAAAGTTACTCGCCAAATATTTGTGACACAAAATTAACCACTAATTACTACCTATTTCAGCTGTATAAAAACGTTCACAACTTCATTGACAATTTTTAAAATGAAACACCTGTTTGCCAAACCATTGCAGCAAAATGGATGCCTCACATGTCTATACTGCTTACAACAAAAAATATATTCTGATTCTCGTGATTGAATATTGACTTATTCAATATAGAAGAACTCGAACATATCTATAAACAAAAGATTGCTAGATACTACTTTTGTTAAAACATTTACTAATTTTAACGAACAATTGACGAGGCGACCATGTTTAAATTTTAAGCTTTAGCTTTAGGATTTGCTGAAAAGAAACTTTAACATTATTACTAAGATACAGGGTGGGCCACGAATTAGTTAACATTTGAAAAATTCGTATAAAAAAAACCACATGACTTATTTTCAAAATTATTTATTTATATGAAAACTAATTAATAGGAATTAATTTTTTAAAAATAATGTCATTTAAATGTCTGCCATTTCGAGTTTTGCACTCTTCTAAACGCGTTTCGAAATTTTCAAGTACTCGTCGGCAAAGAGACCGCGAGATCGCCGACATTTCTATGCTAATTTTTTCTTTTAACTGTCGTAGTGTATTTGGTTTTTTCACATACACACGACTCTTCAAATAACCCCATAAGAAGAAGTCTGCTGGCGACAGATCAGGACTCCTGGGTGGCCATGGGATGTCGCCTCGTCTGGAAATCAGTTTTTCCGGAAACATTTCTTTGACCACCGGTAGAGACCCGTTATATGTGTGACAAGTGGCTCCATCTTGCTGAAACCATGTGTTACGATTGTAGCCAGCAAATTCCAGTAACATCGGTGCCAAGAACTCTCGCAACATTTTCACATACTCAGCAGAATTAACAGTAGCTGAACGGCTGCGAGAATCTTCGAAAAAGTTTGGCTGAAATTGTAGCCCAAAGAGTCTCCTTAGGAGAGTGAAGTGGCCTCTCGTGTTTCTGTTTCGGATTTTCACTGCTCCAATACCTGCAATTCTGTTTGTTTACGTGTCCGTTGAGGTGGTAATGGGTTTTGTCGGGGAATAAGACGTTGTTAAAATCACTAAAACGATTTAACATCGTTTCGGCATACGACTTACGCAAATTTAAACCATTGGGTTTTAGTTCCTGCACTATCTGGATCTTATATGGATGTAATTTCAAATCTAGCTTCAAAATACGGCTTAATGATGTGCGGGATAATCCTAATTCAGCCGAACGTTTGCGCGTCGACAAATCTGGATGACGTTGAACAGAAGCAGAAACTTGCTGCACGTTCTCTTCGCTTCGAGAAGTCCGTGGGCCGCCGGTTTGCTTTACATTTAATGTTGATCCTGTCTCTTCGAACTTTTTCACCTATTTCTTTATTAAAGGTACACTCGGACACTGACTTAAGACGTGTAAATCGTATTCAACGCGAAATAAGCGTCTCACAGTAATGAGCGAACTATTGTTTAAGTAAAACTGTTTCACACAAAAAGCGCGATGCGTTCCTGTGAAGCGATCCATTGCAACTAAATTTCCGAGAAACGAGCTAGCGGCAGGACCCCTCCCCGCGCCCCGCGCTGCACTTGTTTGCGTAGGATTCAAGATTTAAATGTTAACGAATTCCTGGCCCACCCTGTATAATATTGTAAAAATACTGACCGTTTTTAACCACGTACCCTCTTCATGTGCGCAGTGAATAACCTGAAGAATTTGACCAAGAAAATCCATTCCTAATTAATTTTACTGATGGAAGTCATCAAACAATGCAAAGAAAAAACAGCAAGTTTTACAGCTTGGCATGACATTCCGGTTTTAACTTTATCACAGTGTGATCTTGTAAGTTTTGCCAATTCGTTGTTGGTGCACAACAACTTATTGTGGTCGACATCTGATTGAATACATGACATCTCATACTTGCATATGTGACTTCGATTATACAGGATTATTCCATTCGGTAGTAAAATACGTTAACATAAGTGCCTAATAGTTTTCAAAAATCAGTCAATTGCTCTAGCGTTAGATATTCGGCATTTGTTGTTTACACGAAACACTTTATTTTATAATACGGTAGTTTTAATTTCTACGACATAACTCGAATTAAACTATCATTTAATAGCGTATTTATTAGTTTACGCTATTAATGCTACTAAGGAAAAGACAAAGACCACTGCCTTATGCCATTTTTGAAACACATATTTCTAAGTCATAATCGCCTAAAATAGCAGTTAGACAGTGATCACTCGAAGCGCAGCATTAGAAAGTTTATGCTCGAATAAGGAACCGACACAATCAAAGAACTCAATTTTACTCGTATTGCAACTCACCACAACACTTCAATAAAACGAGGCTACAATCGGTAGATGGAAAAACCACGTTTACCGGTTGTAAACGATCTAAGCAACACGAAAGTACATCCAATTCAACGATTTATAGACTTGCCTAGCTTTCACATAAAATTGTGAAAATTTAACATATCAATTAATAATGCCGTGTACAGATAAACGAAGCGAAAATAATCGTGCAGAAACACATACACCACATTGTAATATCTCTGAAAACAAATGTTCTAATAACCGAATACCACGTTCGCATGCAGTTAATAATAAAATACTAGTTTTAATGCTATATTGAAATAGAATAGATTTGCAGTATTTAAATTTATATCTAACTATTTTTAATAAAAATCCTACAGGGAGATGGATAAGCAATCATTTATAAACATGCAAATGACTGTGAACTTAGTAAGCAATATGAAATTTTAATTAAGTACGAACGAAAATATTTACATGCATGGACGACGCGAGTTACATATCCCTTATATTAATATGTATATAAAATTAAATGTAATAATTATGTCTTAGTTATAGCATAATACATCGTATTAAAGAATGTACGATAACAGGTGTCAACAGAGTTCATATTAAAAATAAGAATAAGAAACGACTACTCTGTATCCCAGACGCAACTCGATATCACAGGTTAAGAAACAATGAACTGCAATCAAGTAGACTCATTTATAATTACTTAGAATAAAGACAATGTATAATTTATCAAGAAATGGTATTACTACCTACATATTCCGCAATATTTTAAAATGATAACATTATGATTGAGTCTAATCAACTTTCGTTCTGTTGGTAAATCTTTAATCAATAAAAATAATCACTTTCGCGTTCGATTAATGTTTTATGTCATAAATACCAACCATGTTTACATCCAAAACTTACATATAAATAATAAAAAAGTATAAACAAACATATAATATTAGAGTTTGATTCACCTATAGTGAGGTTAAGAATGTCCGGACTACGCTAGCTTTCCAATTTATTAATAATTCAATTTTTTCATCCTTCAAACAACAGTTATCTTGGTCCAACAAAACCCAAAATTTCAAATTAATGGCGAGATGAACCATCCAAATTCCAACCTCTTGAAATGGTCACGACGACGATAATTCAATCCACAGGTGCATGGAAGATACCTTGCCCATGCGAGAGTAAGCTTACATATGTATCATATGCCGCGTTTTTGTCGTCCCTGTGGAAACATCAACCTTCATTTTTCTTGAAGCTGCATTCCGTTCCACTTTATATTATTAACTTGTTTTACTACATTTTGCTTTTCAAAACTTAACTTTCCGTTATATTGATCCCTGACTGCATGAACCACCATAGTATTACGTTTTTTTAACTATATTTTCAATGTTGGTTTATTACTAGTTTGCAATTAACTTTTTTTAAATTCTTTTTCGTCGGGCCTAACTAACTTATTCTCTCCCGGTCTATCTGCTTCAGAGGTTATGTCATTAACATGCCTATTTATATGATGTGCTTAATTTTTCTTTATGTAAAGATAATGTATTAAAAAGATTAAATTATCTGTAGCTACAGTCATGAATTTTCCATAAACAGGGTCTTAATTGTACATTGTATTATGAAATATGATTAAAAGGTGTCTGTGGTTTTCTTTGTATTTTCAACTATGTAATAGCGAATTTAATTTATTTAACTAAAATTTATAGAACCTCATTTGGGATGCATATTTTTGAATTCATTTTTATTTACTTAATTTTAAGACTTTTTTTTTACAAAATGACATTACTACACTATAAAAATTTATTGAAATAAATATTTTTGTTTCACTTTTGCGGTTTAAAATAATTTGCGACCCTGAATTCAGTTTCAAGATATGTTTAACAAAAATAAAACGATGTTTGGTGTGGTTTTAAGTTTATAATTTGAATAAAACTGACAATTTTACTGCAATGTCTTGTTTACTTTACACTACTATATATAAATATTAAATATATAAAATGTACAGGATATATCAACATGAATTTTGTTTATTTTAGATTACTTTGTTTACCCATTTAATTTTTATAGCTAGTGTAATGCGTCCGCATTAAAGATTGCCTATATATTATGATATTAAGACATAAATATTATTCTTTAAATCATAGGTTTATAATGTTTCTAAAATGTATTTTTGTTCAATAGATAAGTGTGTCTATAGAAGATAAACACTACAGTTCCAGAAATTTTATTGGATAAAATGGATCGTAAAGAGGTTTGTATATTTTTTTATTTCAGTAGTTTAAGTTTTAAAATTGTATTTATATTCCATTTATTTTACTATTTCTAAACACAAAAATTTTCTACTTGTATATTTGTGATTGTGCTTGCTTCAAGTTAAAATAAATATGAAAACTAATTCTTTAGAATGCCTACAATAGCATGTTTACAAATGCTATCATAATAATCAGGAATTATCTCTAAGTGTCTAAAATCTATATATTTATTCAGGATAGAATTGTGGTTAAGTTTATTCGTTCAGTAATTTTCAAAAACCATTTTACGCACACGGGAACAAGACAAAGGTACGATATTAAATCAGAATAGGTATAGGAATAGACGGGTTCAACTTACATTCTATAATGACTTCTGCACAAGTAGTTAAAGATATGAGGGTCACGACTAGAATAGATATGGCGGTTTGCTTTTCCTACTTGTAAAAGCTCCATCTTGATTGATTGGGAAAATGACATATATCTATTTACGAACCATGAGAAATATATGTAACATTCCTTTCCCCAAATATAAAAACTGTTACTATGAGAACACAAAGATAATTTACACGAGCCTATTTTCTAAAATTATATTACACAAATATGTGTAATATACCTAAATTAATTATACAAAAATCCTCTAAAATAACAAAAAAATAATAAAGATTGATGAAAATCTTCAAAACCGTGCAATAAATTCCTAAATGCTTGTCAGAAGCTGGCCTCATCTTTACTAGAGACAAATGTCTCGTTTGTTAGAAGGAATTAAAATATTTGGGCTATGTTGTTAATGAAAATGGCCTCTTGATAGGTTCTAAAATGGTTCAGGGTATTTTAGATACTCCAAGACTTAATACGTAGAATCATCAGTGTGCTTTTATGGTGCAGGCGTTTTAAAGACTCATACACTTCCATTTTGCATGTTTAACAATTTTGTTAAAGAAGAATAAGATATTTGTTTGGGATAAACTTTGTGAAATTGCTTTTTTGATCATTGTTTAGTTTCTGTGTTGTTGCTATCCTACTCTAATTTTAATTAAAAGAATTAACTATAAAGAGCATATAGTTTGTTATATTTATCTATCTTTAACCATTAATAAATGAGAATTTTCAGTCATTGATTAACACTCTATACTATAAAGAAATTACATCCGTATGCGACATCCGTATGCGATCATCAAATTTGACAGTCATTATTGACCACCAACCTTTGGTTTGACTTAATAATTTACAAAATCCTTACATTATGAAAACGTCCACTACAAATAATACTACGATTAAAACAATTTTTACAATACAACAAATACTAAATTCCAGTAGTACGGATAAAAAGACTCGAAGGCATATTTGCGTTCTTCAGTATACCAGATAATAAAATGTGGATTAGCTTCTACATTACATGGGATGGAGGTTTTTGATACACTATGCGACAAGTTACAGAAGATCGATCTCTTAATTTTATTTATTCACTTTGTAGTACATTGATAGTCCATATAAAGACAAAATTTTTTTTTGTTACAGAAATCTGTATTGACGGATGAAGAATACTGCTCTCTTCTTACTTCGAGGATCAGCGTAATAATAGATAGACTATTAAAACCAAACCCGCCAAAAATTGATACTGCAGAGTCTAACAAGAAAAATGATGGACCGACGAATAGTCAGTTGTCTTCTGCAGAAATGGGAAAAACTGAAAATGAGCAGGTATGTAGGTAGTCCTAAATATCTTCAATAACAAACATACCTATTTTAATTTTAAATAAAGTAATACACACTAGCTAAATCAGACGTATTAAACGAATTATATGTAATATATATATATATATATATATATATATATATATATATATATATATATATATAAACTATAGGCTGTTTAATTAAAATATTGGGAATTATTTAGTTCGAAAGAAATGCTTCAAGTAAGGTGTATTTATTTCTATTCCTGACGTTTCGAACCTCTTTGGGTTCTTTTTCGAAGGCTAAAATGGTGACACAGTTAAAATAAAATTGCTTAATTGAAAACTTACATATAAATTTACACTATCATTCTAACTTCAACTAGCGAAATCTTCAATAATCCAAACTTTAAAAACATTTAAACTATAAAAATCTTAAAACTAAATATTAACAATTAATGTGAAAAAAGTTTGATTGAAACTTATCGAAAAATAATACAAAATGTCAAATTTAGAATAAGGCATACACCTTCTAAAGAATCAAATAACTTAATCTATAGGATTGTATATTTTTAACTATTAAATTTGTAAAGGGACGTGTAAACCGCACTTAAGTTGTCTATATCACATTTTGAATTTATATTATTTTTAGTCCTGTTGATATGGTATGACTCTAAAAACAGTCTTTTTTTATAATCACGTTCGACTTTAATTATTTTAAAATCAATAAAATTGGGGTTGTGGCGAGTGGTTTGGACATGTGACGATAGGGCGCAAGACATCTTTCCAATTTTGGCGTCACTTTTATGTTGTGTTAATCTTCTACAAATGTACTGTTTAGTTTGCCCAAGGTATAAGCCCCAGCATGAACACTTCACTTGATAGATGACATTGCTTAACCATTGTTTGTCTGTTTTATCTTTGATTTGAGTGAATAAATTTCTTATTGTTTTGTTATACGTACATGTAATTTTAGTATCATTTCGCTTTAAAATTCTTGCTAAAGATGGAGAGAGTTTCTGAATGTAAGGATGGCTTTATGAGTGGTAGTGATTTTAAAATAATTGAAGTTGAACGTGATTATAAAAAAAGACTGTTTTTAGAGTCATACCATATCAACAGGACTAAAAATAATATAAATTCAAAATGTGATATAGACAACTTAAGTGCGGTTTACACTTCCCTTTACAAATTTAATAGTTAAAAATATACAATCTTATAGATTAAGTTATTTGATTCTTTAGAAGGCGTATGCCTTATTCTAAATTTGACATTTTGTATTATTTTTCGATAAGTTTCAATCAAAATTTTTTCACATTAATTGTTAATATTTAGTTTTAAGATTTTTTATAGTTTAAATGTTTTTAAAGTTTGGATTATTGAAGATTTCGCTAGTTGAAGTTAGAATGATAGTGTAAATTTATATGTAAGTTTTCAATTAAGCAATTTTATTTTAACTGTGTCACCATTTTAGCCTTCGAAAAGAACCCAAAGAGGTTCGAAACGTCAGGAATAGAAATAAATACACCTTACTTGAAGCATTTCTTTCGAACTAAATAGTTCCCAATATTTTAATTAAACAGCCTATAGTTTATATTTAAAGCAGTTCGTTACTTGATTTGTCAGATCATATTATATATATATATATATATATATATATATATATATATATATATATATAGAAGAATAATCCACATTTGGAATGCAAATGAATGCTTAATATATATTAATAGTTATTAAGATGAAATGAAAACCCAACTTTGCATTTTAAAGTTGAATTACCATTTCAAATCGAACTAGTAATTAAAACCACTAAAAGAACGGCTACAGCAGGACTTGAACCTGCAACCTCTGATTTTCCGGATCAGTGCTCTAACCAATTGAGCTATCTAGCCTAATTGTTTAGATGATGTTATACTTAATACTACTTAAGCTTGGCTCTTGTTAACGATTTTTAATTACGTCTTGCATTTAAGGAAATTGAATCTAGTTATATACATAATTCATGTACTAATAACTTGATCATCCCATTTATGCAACGTTCGAAATAATACAAACATGTAATTATATTATTATTAATAGAGAAGAATAATCCACATTTGGAATGCAAATGAATGCTTAATATATATTAATAGTTATTAAGATAAAATGAAAACCCAACTTTGCATTTTAAAGTTGAATTACCATTTCAATATATATATATATATATATATATATATATATATATATAATATTGCTGTGTTATCCCCTTTATATTATGCCCCGCGATTTGGGCGTGCATAAAATGCTGTGTTACTCTTATTATAATCAACGAGCCCCTACGATGGGCGTTATAAAATGCTATGATATTTCTGCCCCACAATTTGGGCGTAATAAAATGCTGTGATATTACTCTAGCCCCTACGATGTTTTATTAATTTTTAGCCCCACGTTTGAGCATGTCATAAAATGCTGTGTTATTTCAGCCCCTTTATATTAATCAAGCACTTATGATGTGAAATGTCAAATTATGGATTTTCTTTGCCTCAACTAGCTGATTCAATTAAATAAAGCAATTCTACAATACACAATAAAATGATTAAATATTTACAACTTTTAAAATCTTTCCTTTTCAGAATATTTACAGATACCAGATTTATGAAATTGAAGCCAGCAAAACTAGCCTTTTTGCTTATATTTAGAGATTTTTTGAAACGTTTCAAGATGCCTATTACTTTTCATAAATTGATTAATGAAACTACTGTTTTGTTGCCTCTTACATATAAGAAAAATATTGAATTAAAACAGTTTTCAGTAATAAATTATATCAATATCGCTAACCTGGAATGGTTCTGTAGTTTCTCTGCATCCCCCAAGAGTACAGTCGAATTTGGAAGTCGACATCAAAAACAAAATACTATCCAAATCGTTATTAAAATCCCATTTAAATTTCAGTGTTAGAGCCAGAATTAAGATGCCAGTAATAAGTTAATCCAATTTAAGATTCAATTTGAATATCAGTAAATAAAAGATTTTCCATGTCCGTAATTAACAAGACAGAATATTTACCATGTCAGTATTTAACAAGAAGTAATTACCGAGAATAAATTAACTAGAGTAATTAACCAGAGTAATTAACCAGAGTAATTAACAGGAGTAATTAACAGGAGCCCTGTTTTATTTATGTTAGAAATTGTATTTTTATTAAGTCGTCTATAATAGATCGGCTCACACTTGTACAATTCGTACACTTTTCAAAATGATTTTAATTTACTTTCGTCTCACTGGTTACGTAAATAATTTAGCACTACAGAGTATCGTCGTAGCCCAGTTTAAAATGTATACTAAACTCATCGCTCACTTCTTATCGTATTTAAAGCCGTACCTCTCTTGTTTTGCATTTTTTCATTCCGTGTTAGGACGACACCTTTTGCCTTTATCTTTGTGTATTCCAGGAATTTTACCAATTGTTTAGTTCAAATATTCGGATGAATGCTTGACTTGTCACGTATTACACTCACCTACCATGGTATTTAATTGAGAAATCCCAGGAATTTTCGTTTATTAAATCACGTATTCATTGTTTATTACTTATTCCAAAATAATCTGGTGCTTGTTTATTTCCTAGTTAATATTGGATTTTTGAACAAATATAATTCTTTGTCACGTACGATTTTCAAATAATGCATAATTTAGACTGCGTATACGATGATATATTTAACGCACTTGTTAAATATTTATCAAGCCAATTTATATAGGTTTCCCGTTGATTTAATTTTGATGCATTTTGTTGCGTTTTCAAATCTTATCTTAACTTGTAACTACTCTTGGATATTTCTATTTCTTATGCGTTTTATCGCATGTATTTTTATATACAGTGTGCTCTCAACTAACAATATGTGTAGTGACCTATTTACTCTTATAATATCTGTAATTATGTGCTTTTGTTAACTGGAAGTTGCTTCTTTTATTTATTCTACGACCCCTGTGACTTAACCTACCCTTAAACTACCCTATAATTATAGCATTAATCTTCCAAATTAAAATAAAAATTTTTGAAAAATGTTAATTTTTGGCACCCACATTGGTCCAAAATTATTTTATTTTTATTTACTATATACACAACACATTATTTTTACATCCCTATTCTTATTTTGATCTATTCTATACTTATACACCTATTCATTCTAAATTTTATTGCTATTATGTTATTATAATCTACTAATATTTCAATCTCTCTTTGTCCATACTTTTCCTATTTACATATACTTTACCTATTTATCATATACTTTCTTATTTTCACACTACCTATTATGATCTACTAATATTTCATTCCTTATTTATCTATACTTTTCCTATTTACATATACTTTTTCTATTTACATATACTTTTTCTATTTATCATATATTTTTCTTATTTTCACTCTACCTGTTATGATCTACCATACTTTTCCTATTTACATAGACTTTTTCTATTTATTTATAATTCTTCATCATCTCTTCATATTTCTCCTGTCTCTATATCTCTATTCACATACCTTTCTTATTTATCATCAATTTATACAACGTATCTTCCATCTCTTCATGTTTCTAATAAACCCCTTCTATTTATCTATCCCCACTTATCTATACCTTTTCTTATTTCTTATAAACATCATCTTTTCCTATATTCAATGAATCACTCCCATTTACATCAACCTATGCTACTCCTACTTATCCCAAACCTATCCTAATTATTATTAAACTATTCTATGTTTTATTGTTTTCTAATATTTACAATTTGTACAATTCTCTATTTCTAAACTTATCCTAATTTTTGATGATATCCTAAATCATTAATATCCCTATTTAATTTTTCTATTTGTCTATACCTATCCTAATTTATATTGATATGCCTATTTCTAATTGTTTTTTTCAGTATGTACACTTTTTTCCATTATTAAAAGTTTTTTCTCTGCAATGAGCTTGTCTTTCTTGTTTCTCTTATACGCGCTTTTTCCAAACTTATTTTTTGAAGTTAAATTATTATCAAAGTTTTTCCCCTTAATGTATCCTCCTTCATATCCCAAAACTTCTCTAAATTTTAACCAATCACTCCCAAATTCTGCATTCGGTTCCCATATCATATTTTCATTTTCCAACAAACCAAAATGAACCACTTCACATTTATACCTTTGCTCTTTTCTATAAAACCCGATATATTTTCTTGATTTTCTTGCAGGTGGAATTTCTTTAAATGTCTTGGTGTCTACAACTTCTGATTTCTTCACATATCCTGTTGCTATTATTCTGGATTCTGATCCTATTAATTTTGAATTTTTTTTAATAGTGTCTTTTCCCTATCTTTCAGTTCTTCTGGACATTTTAATTCATCAATATTCCCCTTTATATCAACTTCACCCTCAAATTTATTAATATTCAAGCAGTTTTCTTCGACTTCAATGCTCTCCTCATTATCCCATTTTATATATTCCCCCTTTACATCTATTGCCTTTCCTTCGGCATTTATTTTTAATCCCAACTTATCAATTATGTCCATACCAAATATTGCATCTACTTAACCCCGGCACTATTATAAATTTATTCTCAAACTTCATCTTACCCATTTCACATTCCAGAATTATTATTTTACTCACACTTGCAAATCTCTTGCTATTTGGTGCTATTAAATTAAACTTCCTAGTGGGCATTATACTCCCTATTAATTTTTCCCGTTTAACAAAATCCTCAGACACTAACGACGCTTCTGCTTCCGTATGAATGAGTGTTCCACCTCGACTATTTCCAATTTTCAATTTAATTATCGGTAATAAGCTTTTATTCATCTCCTTTTCCATTTCACATTTTATATATTCACGCTGGTGTTCGTATCCATTTATTTTTAAGGTCTTACTTGGTTTGTCCTCTTTCAAAAATCCTGATTTGACGTAGATGGTCTTGCCTGACTCGTAACTTCTGCATAGGTACGGTTCGTTCTTGTAGGTTGTGCTGATTGTTCCCGATGTTGTGCTTGTAGCGTACACTGATTTATGTTTCTGTCGTGATTCGTTCTCTCTGTTTCTCTTCTTGGCATGTCTCTTGTGTTCTAGTTTCTTCTAAAATTATTATCATTGTAGTTATTGTAATTGTTTCTATAAAAATTTTGTCTATAATTTCCCCTATTATTTTATCTATTATTTTGTGGGCTTCTTTGCATTCTAACTAAATTTTCTCGCTGTCTTGGTATCATCCTACCTTCCGTTACACGACTTTGTCCTAACTCATCACAACTTTGTAGATATTCCAAGAAAATCTCCCTATTTACTATGTTTTGTATCATCACATAATGTGTTATCTCCTCGCCAAAATGTCCCGCTAAGTACTTTATGGTTTGTGTTTCTTCTATCGGCGGATCTAATTGCTTTGCTGTACTGAATTTTTGTATGGCGTATAGTTCTCGTGTCTTCCCTAAGTTCAGATTATATTTTCCTGTAA
The DNA here is from genome assembly GCA_036346225.1 of Platerodrilus igneus. Classification (NCBI taxonomy): domain Eukaryota; kingdom Metazoa; phylum Arthropoda; class Insecta; order Coleoptera; family Lycidae; genus Platerodrilus; species Platerodrilus igneus. The sequence continues at coordinate 312,779 of JARFIW010001470.1, forward strand.
TTAAATTATCTCGCGCCTTGTATTGTTGATTATCCCCAAAATTTTCTTAAAAATCTACTATCAAACTCCTGAAATGTCCCTATCTCATTCTCTATTAAGTCAAACCATGTCTCCGCGCTTCCTTTCAACATTGATCTAACGAAATTTAAATTGTACCTTTCATCCGTTGATCCCTGTATTAATTTTCTTATATTATTTAAAAATACTTTTGGATTCACCTTGTTGTCTCCATAAAATTTGGAATACTGTTCAACAGAAAGTTTCGGTCTATTTATCCTAGTGTGTTGCCCCTGATTCCTACCCGCATTTTCAAATTGTGATTTTAAATTACCTAGCTCTCTGTTTACATCATTAAGTCCTATTTCACAGTTTCCCTGAATTTCTCGCATCTTTTTACCTAAATCCGTAATCCGGTCATTTGTTTCTTTTTCACATGTTTCCTGATCTAATTTCACTTTCCAAACCTCGTCTCTAACTTTATCTACATCGTCCATCATTCTAATGAATTTATTTTCAAAGTGTACCTGCATTTCCGCGATTGTTTGATTACTTTCTTTTAATCCGTGGCTTATAATTTTTATTTCGGCACCGAGCTTTTTTCCATTCTCCTTAATCTGCATCTTAATATTTTTCATGGTCTCTTGGCTTTTGTCCATTTTTTTGTTTAAGGCTAATAGAATAGACATCATTTCTGATTGTTGCAATGTCTGTTGTTCTTCACTTTGATTTCGCGTCAACCGTTGTCCTTGCATTTCCATGGATACATCCTGTAAAATTACGCTTTCTTGGGACCCTATTTCTACCCTTTTGTTCCTTAATGCCTTTCTGGTCACCTTTATTCGTTTATCCATTTTTAAACTTTTAAATTATTAATATTTAAAATTCTTTCAGATTTTAAATTTTTAACCCTTATTAAATTAGATTTTTATTCATGCCTCTACAGATTTTAATTTTTAAATTTCTCGCTCCTACGGTTTTTTTAATTTTTAATTTTCTTTTTGTGGTGTTCTCGCTCCTACGATTTGGATCGCCGTCAAATGCTGTGTTATCCCCTTTATATTATGCCCCGCGATTTGGGCGTACATAAAATGCTGTGTTACTCTTATTATAATCAACGAGCCCCTACCATGGGCGTCATAAAATGCTATGATATTTCTGCCCCACAATTTGGGCGTAATAAAATGCTGTGATATTACTCCAGCCCCTACAATGTTTTATTTATTTTTAGTCCCACGTTTGAGCATGTCATAAAATGCTGTGTTATTTCAGCCCCTTTATATTAATCAAGCACTTATGATGTGAAATGTTAAATTATGGATTTTCTTTGCCTCAACTAGCTGATTCAATTAAATAAAGCAATTCTACAATACACAATATAATGATTAAATATTTACAACTTTTAAAATCTTCCATTTTCAGAATATTTACAGATACCAGATTTATGAAATTGAAGTCAGCAAAACTAGCCTTTTTGCTTATACTTAGAGATCTTTTGAAACGTTTCAAGATGCCTATTACCTTTCATAAATTGATCAATGAAACTACTGTTTTGTTGCCTCTTACATATAAGAAAAAATTGAATTAAAACAGTTTTCAGTAATAAATTATATCAATATCGCTAACCTGGAATGGTTCTGTAGTTCCTCTGCATCCCCCAAGAGTACAGTCGAATTTGGAAGTCGACATCAAAGCCAAAATACTATCCAAATCGTTATTAAAATCCCATTTAAATTTCAGTGTTAGAGCCAGAATTAAGATGCCAGTAATAAGTTAATCCAATTTAAGATTTAATTTGAATATCAGTAAATAAAAGATTTTCCATGTCCGTAATTAACAAAACAGTAATAGAATATTTACTATGTCAGTATTTAACAAGAAGTAATTACCAAGAATAAATTAACCACAGTAATATACCAGAATAATTAACAGGAGTAATTAACAGGAGCCCTGTTTTATTTATGTTAGAAATTGTATTTTTATTAAGTCGTCTATAATAGATCGGCTCACACTTGCACAATTCGTACACTTTTCAAAATGATTTTAATTTACTTTTATCCCACTGGTTACGTAAATAATTTAGCACTACAGAGTATCGTCGTAGCCCAGTTTAAAATGTATACTAAACTCGTCGCTCACTTCTTATCGTATTTAAAGCCGTACCTCTCTTGTTTTCCATTGGTGCATTCCGTGTTGGGACGACACCTTTTGCCTTTATTTTTGTGTATTCCAGGAATTTTACCAATTGTTTAGTTCAAATATTTGGATGAATGCTTGACTTGTTACGTATTACACTCACCCACCATGGTATTTAATTGAGAAATCCCACGAATTTCCGTTTATTAAATCACGTATTCATTATTTATTACTTTTCTAATCTGAACCGAAGTAATCTGGTGCTTGTTTATTTCCTAGTTAATATTGGATTTTTGAACAAATGTAATTCTTTATGTCACGTACGATTTTCAAATAATGCATAATTTAGACTGCGTATACGATGATATATTTAATGCACTTGTTAAATATTTATCAAGCCAATTTATATAGGTTTCCCGTTGATTTAATTTTGATGCATTTTGTTGCGTTTTCAAATATATATATATATATATATATATATATATATATATATATATTAATACAAATTTATGTAGTCAATATTTGCAAAATTTTCAACCACTTCTGAAGTATCAAGGATGAAAGTTGACTGATTTGAACTTACTACTACGTGTTAATAAGAGCAATCTAATATTGGTTTATCCTTAAGTTTATGCAAGTTAACACCTAGTTAATTTATTAACCACAAAAACAAACAATTTATGAAAGTTCGGGGAGACTTTTGCAGCAAACACGTACAACTATAACTGCGAATACGTAATACTTAACTTTAAAATTGCTATAAGGTAAAATTAGAATTTATAGCACACTATAGTATTCAAAATTTATAATTACATATTTTACTTTGTATAATCCTGTAAAGTAATGGCAAGGTCAGAGGAACAAGTTTAACAGACTTACCTTTGGAACTATAATGACTTACTGCAACAGGGTATTGTTATATTCTTAGCCTTCTATTGAAACCATTAAAAGTTGGAATATTTTATTAGTCCGTGCGTCTTCTTTTAACTAAATACACTTAATACACTGATACTGCAATGTTTATAATTCTTACAAAAAGAAAAATATTCATCTTGGTCTGCAAATTATTTCTTCCCAGCTTCTATTATCTCTTTGTTAGACAAAAATTTGTCCTATTTAACTTTATTTTATTCGAGGGAACAAGTAATAGCCCGTGATGCTTTCACTCTTGCCTATTTGTGTTTAACGTTCAAGTATTTGGGATTTCATTTTGCAGAAATTTTTTTCATATCTAAAGCGACATGAACTATATGATGGACGTGCTTATATGAAATCTTTAGTGCTTCAGATATATGTTTTAGTCCAATTAGGTGGTCTGAGAATATCATGTCATAAACCTTGCCAATATTTTTGGGTGTGAACACCGAAATCAGTCGTTCTAGTTGTTCTAGTTATCTTCAACAGAAAGTTTTCCTCTTTTAAATGATGTGATCCAATTTTTCAGTAACATATGATGAACATTGATCTATAAGTATAGTAAGCATATCTTTGTAAATCTCCTTACCACTTAAACCCTTTAAATACAGGTTTTTTGCAATACTCGTAATTTATCAATTTTCAGATTTGTATTCAATATCTTCTTTCAAAGTTAACTGCACAGCGATGCCTAGAAACACAGAAACAAGAAAAAAATCGCTGAACGCATATGTGTGGAGTACAGCACTGTATGACTGTGAAACTTGGACAGTAGGAGAAGCGAGTGGGGTAGCTAAGCCGCTTTGGGGAACAAAGCGCGCAGCAAGATATGTATACGCCGGTTTGAGAACAAAATTGTCTTTGTATGCAAATTTGCTAGAAGGCGCACAGCAAGATATGTATACGCTGGTTTGAGAACAGAATTGTCTTTGTATGTAAATTTGGTACGCCAGGGAGTCGTTAGGCCTTTGTGGGGGTGTGCAATAAACGTGGTGAATGACGTCAAACAATGTCAAATGATAAATGGGCACACCCCCCGCGCGCCAGCCGGGCGTCTTTGTTGTTAGGTAGTATGGGGGTGTGCAATAAACGTGGTGAATGACGTCAAACAATGTCAAATGATAAATGGGCACAACCCCCGCGCGCCAGCCGGGCGTCTTTGTTGTTAGGTAGTATGGGGGGTGTGCAATAAACGTGGTGAATGACGTTAAACAATGTCAAATGATAAATGGGCACACAACCCACCCGCGCCAGCCGGGCGTCTTTGTTGTTAGATAGTATGGGGGGGGGGTGTACAATAAACGTGGTAAATGACGTTAAACAATGTCAAATGATAAATGGGCACCCCCCGCTAGGGTAGCTATGCCGCTTTGGAAGATAAGCCGCACAGCAAGATCTGTATACGCCGGTTTGAGAACAAAATTGCTTTTTATGTGCAAATTTGCTTTTGGGGTGTCCATTGTGTAGGATAAAATGCGGGGGGGGAGAAGCGCTGGGGTTTCGGTGTGTGTAAGATATGTATACGTCGGTTTTGAGAACAAAATGGTCTTTGTATGGAAAATTTGCTTTTGGGGTGTCTACTGTGTAGAATAAAATGCGGAGCGAAGCGCTGGCGCTCCGGTGTCTTGTTGGTGGATAGTTTGCTTAATGATGAATGGGAGTCGTTAGGCCTTTGTCCTCGAGGTGCGTGCGCATCGCCGGCCGGGCGTCTTTGTTGTTAGATGATATGGGGGGGTGTGCAATAAACGTGGTGGATGACGTTAAATAATGTCAAATAATAAATGGGCACCCCCCGCGTACCCCTCTAAGTGATTGCCTACTTCGAAGATATTTTTTAAGAATTTTTAGCAGCGTTTCCATGTTAAATATTAAATAACATGGGGATGGTGTTAAAACATTTTTTAAAATGATGTGCGTAGAATGGAGTCCACGTTCTGGAGGAGGTAGTACCCCTTTGGGTGCTTGACTGCTTTGGAGATTTTTTGGTAGTTTAAGCTAAAAATTAAACGCAGTGAAGAATTTTGTTTTGTTAAGCAAAAACGTGCAAGTGGTAAAGAGTTTTTAGCGCTCCTCAAGGGCTGTATTTTGTATGAAGTAGTGAATAACATTTAGAAAAAATATATGAAATGTGATATAATGGATCTAATTTACAACGTCTGCATGTAAAATCTTGTAAAGACAAGTTGTTCATTTCTCATGATGTCATTACCAAGATAAAATAACAAGAATTCGCAGCCGAAATCTAGAATATAACCTCGTGTTTTTTTATTGTAATTATAGCTCTCTGGTAATATATATGCAAATCATATCGACATTCAACTTGTAATATAATGGATTTAGTTAACATAAGGTGTGTTGCAAAAACATGTTAAGACAGGTATGTCGTACATTTTGTTCTTGATTACATCACCCCAAAATAATTTATACAATTACTCTGAACTTGCAGTCGGATCTAACTTATAATCTTTAGCTTTTATTATATTTAATTATGCCCGTATGAATTTAAAATATATGCAAATTATATCACTTTTCATCGCGATTTATTTGCCTCTCGAATAAAAAAATTAATTTGATCTTATATCAAGATCTTCTTGCTTACATTTAGCAATTTCAATATATTTAAATATTTAATGTGTGTGTGTGTGTGTGTATGCAAAAAAAAACATGTTAAGACAGGCCACTCGTTATTCTATTCATGATTGCATCACCAAAATAATTTATACAATTACACTGAACTCGTACCCGGATCTAAAATATAACCTTAAAATGTATGCAAATCATGTCGTTATTTAAAACGTGGTGAACAATTTGGATGGTGATGTAATCATTCTCAAATGCGGAATGGGATTCCATAAGGTGTTCTGAACGGGGTCTTTGCACCCATTGTGTGATTGAATACTTCAGAGATTTTTAGGTTAAGCAAAAACATGCACGTGCTGAAGAATCCCCCGAGAATTTCAAAACATTATTTTTGTATTAAATATATAATGTTAAAAAGAAACACAAAATTTTAATGTTTTATTTACAAAAAATTACATTCTTTAATTGTCTCTATCTTTTTGTGGGGTGGCGGTAGCAGATTCTTATTTGAATAAAATATAGATAAGACTTCCACATTAAGAAAAATGCATCTTAGTTAAATGTACGGAGATTATATTAATTATAGTTTAGATTTAAAATAACAGCGATATATATGTTATTTAAGCGGTTCTTGTTCATATTTTAATTAAAGAATGTAATGTGTTGTTTTTATGCAAGAAAACTAAAATTCTTGCAAAAGGTTTTGTGAAACATTTAGTTTGGATTAATGTTGGAAAAGAACCAGACGATGTAGTATAAAAAGCAATAAACCGACTTGTACTTTAACTTAATTGAATTCTAAAAAAATATATGCATATCTATGGCAGGCAACCCAATATACACCAATAATGTCTTCTTAGTGTAAAATTTTATTGTTAGGTGAATAACCAGCCATTTATTATGTAATATTTATTGTTACAAGCATGGTGATTATAATTTACAATGTGCAAAATACCATTTTTTTGTTAAAAGGCCGATTTAATAAAACGCAATAAAAAGATTGTGAATTACTTATTCTAGTTAAATTTTACACTGCTAGAGACACCAATTATTATTATTAGTACTAGATGTTCAAAAGATATTATTAGTTAAAAAGACTCCGTAAACATGATTAGTGAAATTATTAAAATTAAGGAATGTAAAGTAGAAATTTGTTCATAAGAGCAAATATGTTTTCTAAATGATATGCATAACTTACGAATCTAAAGGTTTCAACCTTTCGCAAACTGAGATAAATATTACTTATTTCTTTGAAAAAGACGTTCATATAACGTCCTTTAACAACCACGTTCGGTAAAGTGCATGGTAGTTAATGACCTCGGGGTTGTGATATTTATAGTACAAATTATAACAACATATCGCTATGTAAATGATATAATTCTGGTTTATACCTAAAACAACTATTTTGCAGAATAAATTATAAGTAGTGCTACATTGTCAATACATTTTTATTTTCAAACTCGTTTTAATTATTGTAGAATTTAGTGCTTATAAATAACCTACTTTAATTTAATAAGTTATTGTTAATTAATAATTATTGTCAAAAGAAATATATACACATATGGTAAATAATTGCAAGGATGTTCTATGTAGTCTATAATATATCTGAGTTTTAATTCAGTTAAATGGAACATATGGCAACTGCGTAACTTCAAAACATTTTAGCATAATTGTTAATTACCAAAATTCACAATTTTCATCTTATATCAACAAATGTTATTAAATTGATGCTAAACAATAAGAATTATGAAGACCAAATGGCATCTTAGTAAACTGGTATAAACCTCTACCAGGCACTGTAAATGCAGTAATCGCCTTAGTATTAGAAGAAAGAGGTATTTGCCAATAAGCAGAGCGAATGTCCAAACTAGTTAGGAATTTTGCGTCTCTAAGACGGTCTAGAATCGTAGAAATATAAGGAAGGGGATAGGCATCCTTTTCTGTAACCTCATTGACCTTTCTGAAATCGATGCAGAAACGATATGTGCCATCTTTCTTAGGTACCATAACAATAGGGCTAGACCAAGCGCTATTAGATGGTTCTACAACACCACTTTCTAACATCTTATCCAGAGCTTGATTGACATGTCGAAGTACCGTAGGGGACATGGGATAATATCGCTGCTTGATAGGACTAGATGTAGTACGGATCTGATGTTCAATGAGATTAGTACAGCCCAAAGGTAAAGTGTCATCTTTAGGAAACATCTGTTGGACTATACGCGACAGTTCGGATTGTTGTACGTTCGATAGATCGGAAAAAGCATTGATCTGACTGATCGAGACAGTAGAAGAAGAACAGAAAGTCCATTGACCCGTTCGAAAATCCGGGACAACACCCATAGATTTCCAGAAGTCAATGCCTAAGATCAGAGACTGAGAAATAGAAGGAACAACTAGCACGTAAGAAGGATAGTTTTATTTTCGACCGACATGGGTAAAGTAAGTGTCCCGAGAATGTCATAAGATTGACCATTGGCTACCGTACAGCTGTGGATCTCCGTTTGGGACAAAGGCAAAGAAAGAGAATAGAGAATATCCCAACCAGGACCACCAATAATAGTACGAGAGGCGCCAGAATCAAGCAAACCCTTAAATTCGATGTCGAAAATAGTAACAGTAAGATAAGGTCTGTCGTCCTCACGAGAACTAGCTAAAATAAAATCCAAAACATATTTAGATCGGTCATCAAGACCAGAGAAGGGATTTTCTGAGGAAATAATAGGTACCGAGACAACTGTAGAGGGAATCGGATCGGTTTCTCGGCTTAGTGACTCGATCGGTAGTTTAAATTCTTGTTACACCTCGTGCAATTGGCACGGGTAACATTAAGTTTACCACAGCCATAGCAGTGGAGTATTTGTGGTTTCGTACAGGAAGGAGACTTGTGTCCTCGTTGGCCACAGTTCCAACAAGTAACGGGAGAATTAGGAAAATTTTTAGGAGCCTCACTTGCACCAGGTGCAAGTGTTTTCGAAATAGTACCACCAGAATGGGGAGGGACATAAGCGGACGTAAGTTTACTGCGGACCACAGGACCTGTATAAGCTAAGTCAGGCTCTAGGAGTTGAGAAAAGTTCGGAGCAGGAGGAGACTTGAAATTGTCGGCCTGTATTTTGCGCTGTTCTAGTCTGCGACCCACACGCAAAAGTTCGGCAATAGTATTCAGATCAAGCAAAGCTAAGTTGGTTTGGTAGAAAGGGGTAAGATTTGGCAAAATAATATCGAGTTTCTGTGGTTCAGAGAGAGAGAGATTGTTAGACGAGCAAATAAATTTTCCATCGTAGCTAAATATACACCAATAAACTCTGAGGGACCCATAGTACGTTGCTTTATTTCCTCTAGCAGTTTCTCGTTGTAATTAGCGGGTTGAAATTCTTCCCTTAGTAGTCGAATCACATCCTGCCAATTAGTTAGGGATTTTTTATGCGCTCTGAATAAAATTAGAGCTTTTCCCGAAAGTAAGTCTGATGCCGAAGAAAATAGTTGAGAAGCAGAAACGTTGCGTGCCGAGCATAATTCGTCCACGCGTAATAAAAATGCATTCAAAGACATACGGTCCTCACCCAAAAATTTTAAGTCCCATTTAGACACCAGCTGTCCATAACCAGACGTAGCAATTGATTTAGAAAGAGAGATAGGTGTAGGTAATTCATCCGAAGATTCAGCAGAAGTAAGATCATCCTCAGTGTCAGTAGTCGGATTAATAGTAACCGTAGAAACAAGTGGTACCCTAGGTGAAGTGGAAGAACGTCTAAAGCGACGGTATAATCTATCGCAATCACTGCGTAAATTGCTAACACATAGCAACAACTTTCGCTGTATGACTGTTTCAGCGTCAGAAGTGACATTCAAGCGTTGGATTCTCCCTTTAAGATGCATAGCCAGGCTAATAATACGTTGGCCGTCGGCAGTCGAAATATCACCATTAAACTCTTTGACCTTCGTAGTTAACTCAGTTAAACCCTCAGTTATGGCTTCATTATCCGTTCGGAAATCGATACCAGATTTAAGTGGACTTAGAGCCTCAGAAGATTCCATTTTTAAGATCTTCCTAACGGATTTACGAAGTTCGGATACAGGTACTTTTGTATCGAACCCACGGGAACCGACTTCGTATTTGAGTTCGGCTTCATGTAATCGATCCACTTTCAATCTCCAAAAGTCACCCATTATTCCAGAATCGACAAACAGCACCCAAATATTTAAAGACACAAAAATAAATGAAATAAATAAAAATTAAATAAAAAAAAATAATTCGAGCCGCTACAAAAAAAATCAATGTCAAAAAACATCATGGTCAAAAAAAAATTTAAAGAAAAGTCAAGAGCAAATAAAAAAATCGAGAGCAGATCTAAAAAAAAAATCAATCCAAATCAAAAAAAATAAATCGGGCCGTCAAAAAAAATAAATCGGGCCCCACGTTGGGCGCCAAATAATCTGTGTTACGTTTTTTTCGTGACAGCCACGTTGTGCGCCAAATCGATGCTACGTAACACAAAGAAAGTCAAAGCAATGACCCGGCTCAATCGGAGAGTAGGGGGGGGGTTGTAGAAAGCAGACTGACCTATGATGTATGCGGCGGTAAGGAGTTAGTAACAGTACCTGTAATAGAAAAATTAAAATAGTAGACCTGAAAAGAAAACAAATTAGTCCTGCAAACCTGAAGCAAAGAAAAAAACATAACATACGGATCAAGTATAAATTGTTCAATACTTTGTAGAATAAAAAAAAAAGCTGTTTGAATAATCTATATAATTTAACAACGTTAAAAGCAATACAACAAATCTGTAGTACAAAGTGAGGTAATATTGGGGAGTAGCACAAACGTTTCCTCACACACCAATTCAACATAAATCAGACAAAATGTTAAAAAAAATAATTAGGTAAGCAACAATTGATATGAGTAATTCAGTAAATACATAGGTAAGACACAATTGATATGAGTAATTCAGTAAATACATAGGTAAGACACAATTAATATGAGTAGTCCAGTGGTATTGAGTTTTCTTTTTTTTTTATTTAAAATAGCATGCAAGTCTATGGTAAAAGGTCTCAGAACGCCAAAGGTATGGCAAAGCAACGGACAGGTATTTAAAGTAAAAACAAGTAGGAAATAGTTCAACTTACAAAAAGTCCTTCAGCAACGCTTCCCTGCAACGGAAGGGTGGAATTCAACGATGTCCTGCACTAACGAAGCACTTCACCCCCGACTGTGAGGGTGTTGATGGAACTCGGCACACGTTACACTAATCACTAATCACTGGGGTTAGCAGCAGACATTATCACGCTGATGGAACCAGGTAGTTGATAAATTTCTTGGTAATTCTATTTCCTAAGACAATAATTTCGAAACACTCTGAAGCACTAGTCTGATTTCAACTGGGACCAGATGTATACTATTTTCATAAACATCCCAATAAGCAGTGAGAAACTACCGCCAATACCTTAGTAAACCGGTAATCTATTATGTTTCGCAAATAACGAAATTTGCTCAAGCAATGATCTATTTTAGGTTCTTTGTTGTTAGAAAATTCCGAAGCTACAGTAGCACTGTATTTGGGATAATCCAAAGTATGAACTACTCAAATAAGAAAAGGACAACGCAAAAAAAACACAATTAGCAAAACAACGTGTATCACTAAAAACCGTCCGTGTTCCGTAAACAACACGCGTGCAAGTCGAGTCCAACAAGTTCCACGCCTTTTATCTCCAAAAGAAAATCAACTAAAAACCGTGTCGTGCTTGTAATTAATGAACAACTTTTAAAATTTTATCGCATTAATTCTCACTAGCTTCAAAGCAAAACGAAAAGCCAACCGTATATTTTTAACGTAATTAATATAAAGAAACCAAACACGAAAACTCAACTAACAACCGCTCATCTGTTTTCATTCCACTCGTTGTTACCATCGCGTATCGACTCCTTATCTAGACTTGTATATTCACATAAGGGACAACATTTATATCAGCGGTTAGACAAGAACGATGCAAACCACTTATTATATTACAGCGCATTCACCTAATGATGCGTATAAATGTAAAATGGAGAAGTAGTATTTACAGGAATGCATTTACAAATTTGGTAAAGCGCAAAATGTCAAACGATTAAAAATGCACGTTACAACTTTACCAGAAGGAACTTATGAAGTGGCAGATATTAATAAGTTCATACGACGTAATCTGAACGATCCCCGTGAACGCACTTCATCCAAACGTTATCTTATTGATATTCGAGCCAATAATAACCGTTTACATACAGAAATCAAAGCATCAGGTATAGTGGATTTTACACAACCAAATTCACTTGCTTCGTTGCTGGGTTTTGAGAAAACTGCCAGCTCTCATTACTGCTATTTCGGACCATCCGGCACAGGTCTTTCCAATCAATTCTATATGTATTGAATGTAATCTTGTGGTCGGATCGTATCGCAATAGCAAACCTGTACACATTTTACATGAATTCTTTCCTGCAGTTGCTGCAGGGTACAAGATTATTGAAAACCCCGTGAACGTCACCTATATACCACTTAATACACGAATCATCGATCGCATCATTGTTAAAATAGTTGATCAAAACGGTAATCTCATCACTTTTCGTCGGAAAACCATCACGATCAGACTTTATCTAAAGCGTCTTTAAACAATGGTTCTGCGCTATGAGCATAAACCACCAAAACCTATAAATAAACGCATTGTCAGCACCTTTACCAATTACACGACACCAGTGCACCGATTACCACCGGAAAACGTTAAATTTCTGCAAACATTAGGACTCAAAGTGCTACATCGCTAAATGGATAGTAACATTTTAAATGTTGTGCAACGTGCTATATTTGATACAACCATCGTCAATGCCGAGAAACATATGCACACTTCGTACTCCAATACCACGTATGAGAAGAACGATGTTATACGGATTCCAATAGAAAACGAAGTCTATACATTACCATGGGACAGCGTAATTTATATTGAGGGTACAATGAATAAGTCAGATGGTGGCGTTTCGATTTTGTCAACAACGGAGTTTTATTTTTATTTGATGAAATTCGTTATGAACTTGGTGGAAAGGTTATTGACCGCGTTCGTAATCCAGGTATAACTACGACTATTAAAAATTTCCTATCCTGCGATTATAACGAAAGCCGTCGCTTTAGAAACGCCGGTTGGTCCCCCATCGATAAGCTTGATCTCGTTGATGCTAATGGTCATTTCAACGTATGCATTCTCTTGCGCATTGTTTTAGGATTTGCGGAGGACTACCGAAAAATTCTTTTGAATATCAAACAGGAGCTTATTCTTATTAGAAGTAGTGCTGACGATGCAGCTATATCGAATTCTGATAATAAAGAGTCAATCAAAATTACTATTACACATATATCATGGCGGATTCCACATATAACCGTTGCAATGTCACCATGGACATAAGCTTTCGCAGTTGGAAACTACACAAATATCCAGAATTACATACAACACACACGCATACGTGGGCTGTGAAGACGGCTTCTCAAGTGGAGAAACCACGTTTTGTTATTGTCTGCTTTCAAACTGATACAACGCGCAAAAAGGGGCGCAGTCAGTTCGGCCACTGTAAGTTGACCAATATGAAATTATATCTGGGTTCATCTATGTATCCTTACGATAATCTTAACATTGATTTCGATATCAATCGCTATTCTATACTATATGAAATGTATACACAGTTTCAACAATCGTACTACAGGGGTATCAGCGAACCGATATTAATACCCAATGAATTTCAAACGCACGCTCCACTTGTAGTCATCGATTGTTCCCATCAAAACGAAATAGTGAAAGTGGAAGCGGTTGACGTACGATTAAAATTTCAAATGAAGGAAGCACTTAAAGCTCACACTCCAGCGTACTGCCTCATTCTACACGATCGTTTGGTTCGCTACAATCCTGCAACCAATATTGTGAGTGAAGTCTAAAATGAATAGTCCATTAGTTGTCGACGTTCAAGGTTTTAAAATTGCACATAACTTTGTGTTTAAAGAAATAGCTGTTTTACAACTATCCCTATCGAATGGAGTTGCAATAACATATGTGCTGAAACCACCATATTCTTGGAACTGACTATCAGCTCGCTTCAAATACCAAAACATGGTTAAGCAGAAACTTTCACGGTATATCTTTGGATGATGGCAATTTACAATGAATTTCCACACCTAAATGTTATTAACCTAGAAGATTTAGGGTGTACTCCTCTACAGAAATTAAAGTATTACACCAATTCACCGAAGTGTTTCTACCATACCACACGACATTCGTCATTCAATTGCGCAACCACAAATGTAATTGTACTCAAAAACTAGTTTGTACATATAACCAATTATTCATTTTTAATCAAGAATAATGTTTACACTAAGTAGTGCTTTTATTTGTATATTTTATACCTACATACATACATATTCCTTGAGACTAGTAAGATGTTTATCAAAAAATGTCTCGTAATAGGTTTAATTGTAAAACTTACTAACGAACTTGTTAGTATCATATTGAAGAATTCCTTTTAACGGATATATATTTAGCATTTTTTATGCAAATTTTATGTTACAATAATAGAATTAAAAAATTATATTCCACTACCGAGGTATTAAATTTTAAAATATGTTATAGTTGTGCAAACAAAAAAGGCATTGGATAGGTTTTTTATCATCAAAGTAGTGCATTTTTTAAATTAATCCCATCTGTAAAATGATTACTTTCTTAAACCTAAGTTTTATAAAATTTATTCTCTAAAGATCAACAAACTATAAACCAGAACTATTAAATTTACATATATTTCAGTCTTATTTTAATTTAAACTATGCTCATCAAAAAGTCGTTTATTTACATAACCCCAACATTGTTTAATAAGCTACCTATTAATATCAAACCTTTAAAGAAATTTACAGAATTTAAATCTGCTCTATTGTCTTTGCTGCGTTACTATTCATTAGATGAGTTTCTAGACGATAACTTCAAAGAGTCATGATTAATTAATAAGTGATCTTTTAATTTGTACACATTTTGTATGTTGTTTTAGTTCTTTTGACAACCTATTATTAGTAATCTGTTTATTATTTTATTGACGATATAAATTTTAAGATTGGAAGGAGAAAATAAGAAATCTTCCTTTGACATTTATATGCACTCCGCATAGTTGTTATATTAGGATATTTAAGGTAGCAAAAGTAAATAAGCTGTTTAATGTGTTGTAGAAGAATTTTTACCATTGTATTATGGGTATGAATAAACTTATTTACTTACTTACTATAGTTATTAAAATCTCCAAGATGCACTTTCTTAATGTGTTTTTAACGGAAGTAGAAATTGTGAATTTTGGTAATTAACAATTATGCTAAAATGTTCTGAAGTTATGCAGTTGCCATATATAATTTACATATATCAATATGTTGTAATAATTTATAATATAAATATCACAACCCCGAGGTCATTAACTACCATGCACTTTACTAAACTATAATTAATAAAATCCCCGTACATTTAACTAAGATGCATTTTTCTTAATGTGGAAGTCTTATCTATATTTTATTCAAATAAGAATCTGCTACCGCCACCCCACAAAAAGATAGAGACAATTAAAGAATGTAATTTTTTGTAAATAAAACATTAAAATTTTGTGTTTCTTTTTAACATTATATATTTAATACAAAAATAATGTTTTGAAATTCTCGGGGGATTCTTCAGCACGTGCATGTTTTCGCTTAACCTAAAAATCTCTGAAGTATTCAATCACACAATGGGTGCAAAGCCCCCGTTCAGAGCACCTTATGGAATCCCATTCCGCATTTGAGAATGATTACATCACCATCCAAATTCTTCACCACGTTTTAAATAACGACATGATTTGCATACATTTTAAGGTTATATTTTAGATCCGGGTACGAGTTCAGTGTAATTGTATAAATTATTTTGGTGATACAATCATGAATAAAATAACGAGTGGCCTGTCTTAACATGCTTTTTTGCATACATACACACACATTAAATATTTAAATATATTGAAATTGCTAAATGTAAGCAAGAACACCTTGATATAAGATCAAATTAATTTTTTTATTCGAGAGGCAAATAAATCGCGATGAAAGGTGATATAATTTGCATATATTTTAAATTCATACGGGTATAATTAAATATAATAAAAGCTAAAGTTAGATCCGACTGCAAGTTTAGAATAATTGTAGAAATTATTTTCGGGTGATGTAATCAAGAACAAAATGTACGACATACCTGTCTTAACATGTTTTTGCAACACACCTTATGTTAATTAAATCCATTATATTACAAGTTGAATGTCGATATGATTTGCATATATATTACCAGAGAGCTATAATTACAATAAAAAAACACGAGGTTATATTCTAGATTTCGGCTGCGAATTCTTGTTATTTTATCTTGGTAATGACATCATGAGAAATGAACAACTTGTCTTTACAAGATTTTACATGCCGACGTTGTAAATTAGATCCATTATATCACATTTCGTATATTTTTTCTAAATGTTATTTCCTGCTTCATACAAAATACAGCCCTTGAGGAGCGCTAAAAACTCTTTACCACTTGCACGTTTTTGCTTAACAAAACAAAATTTTTACCGCGTTTAATTTTTAGCTTAACCTACCAAAAAATCTCCAAAGCAGTCAAGCACCCAAAGGGGTACTACCTCCCCCAGAACGTGGACTCCATTCTACACACATCATTTTGAAAAATGTTTTAACACCATCCCCATGTTATTTAATATTTAACACGGGAACGCTGCTAAAAAATTTCTTAAAAAATATCTTCGAAGTAGGCAGTCACCTAGAAGGGTACGCGGGGGGGCGCCCATTTATTATTTGACATTATTTAACGTCATCCACCACGTTTATCGCACACCCCCCATATCATCTAACAACAAAGACGCCCGGCTGGCGCTGCGCGCGCACATCGAGGACAAAGGCCTAACGAACCCCATTCATCATTAAGCAAACTATCCACCAACAAGACACCGGAGCGCCAGCGCTTCGCTCCGCATTTTATTCTACACAGTAGACACCCCAAAAGCAAATTTTCCATACAAAGACCATTTTGTTCTCAAAACCGATGTATACATATCATACACACAGCGAAACCTCAGCGCTTCCCCCCTCCCTCCCGCATTTTATCTTACACAATGGACACCCCAAACGCAAATTTGCACATAAAAAGCAATTTTGTTCTCAAACCGGCGTATACATATTTTGCTGTGCGGCTTATCTTCGAAAGCGGCATAGCTACCCTAGCGGGGGGTGCCCATTTATCATTTGACATTGTTTAACGTCATTCACCACGTTTATTGCACGCACACACACACACGCACATACTATTTAACAAAGACGCCCGGCTGGTGCTGCGCGCGCACCCCCAGGACAAAGGCCTAGCGACCCCCGGCGTAGCAAATTTACATACAAAGACAATTTTGTTCTCAAAACGGTGTATACATATCTTGCTGTGCGCCTTCTAGCAAATTTGCATACAAAGACAGTTTTGTTCTCAAACCGGCGTATACATATCTTGCTGCGCGCTTTTGTTCCCCAAAGCGGCTTAGCTACCCTACTGAAGCGGACCGGAAAAAGATAGAATCCTTTGAAATGTGATGCTACAGATGTATGATGAGGATATAATGGACAGACAAAGTTATGAACAAAAATTTTCTAGAAATAGCAGGGGAAAAATGAAATATGGGGAAACCATAAAAACTAGGAGAGATAGGATGATAGGTCACATACTAAGGCATGAGGGAACAGTGAGGAATATATTAGAAGCAGAAATAGGAAAAAAGTGAGGTAGAGGCAGACCTAGGTTAGACAATTGCACACAGATAGTCAAAGATGTAGGCTATGGGAGTTTTAGGGAAATGTGTAGGCTAGCTCAGCATAAAGATCAATTGAGGTATGTGTCCAACCAGTTCCAAAATGGAAAACCTAATGACGAAAAAAATAATTGCACCTAAACCTGATATTTATTATAAATAACTTCAGGTGTTGGTTTTACAATATTCTCAACTAATGTTGCATATGCGAAAGCGTTTATTGTAAAACTATTAATTTGGTAAATGTCTAAGTGTTGGAATCTTGGTAGCCGCAGATTGCTTAACCTCCTTCATACATCACTGAATATTGAAATAAGGTATGTATTTAAAAAACAATAGAAGGGGGGACTGAGCTGTATCTAGGCTGTGGGAATTTCAGGAAAATGTGTAGGCTAGCTTAGAATAGAAATCAATGCAGTTACGCATCCAAAAAGTTCCAAGACAGAAAACCTAATGACTAAAAAAAGATAATTGCACTTAAACCTGATGATTATTATAAACAACTACAGCTGTTGGTTTTGCAATATTCTCAATAATGTTGAATGCGCAAAAGGATTTGCTACAAAACTATTAATGCGGCTAATGTTTAAGTGTTGATCTTGATAGCCACAGGTTGCTTAACCTCCTTTACATACTACTAAATATTGGTGAAATAGGGTATAAATTTAGGAAACAATAGAAGGGGAACCGAGCTGTATCTAACAAGAAAGAGCAGTTGTTATGTTGGAAGACAACAAACATAGAAAGAAGGGATAAATTGGTGAAAGCACATGTGTGAGCACTGCACTGTACAGCTATCAAATAGGGACAGTAGGAGAGGCAGACAGGAAAAAGGTAGAAACCTTTTGGAATGTGGTGGTTCAGATGTATGATGATGATAGCATGGGCAGACAAAATTAACAACAAAGAGGTTCTAGAAATAGTAGGGGAAGAAGGACATCTGTAGAAAACAAAAAAATAGCAGAAACAGAAGGACAAAGACATGTTCTAAGGTATTTGGGGACTAGTGTGGGATATATTACAAGCAGCAATAGGAAAAAGGAGAGGTAGAGGTAGATCCAGATTAGACTACTGCACGCAGATAGTGAAAGATGTAGGCTGCAGGAATTTCAGAGTAATGTGTAGGTTAGCTTAGAATGGAAAACAATGGAGGTACGCGTCTCACCAGTTCCGGGACTGAAGTCCTAATGATGATGTTGTATTCCAAGGTTTACAAGTCTCTAGAATATCTGTCAGTTACATGGTTGGCAAACGATACATACTTGTCCATTTGCTTCACTATTTTATTTTGGTTATTATATATTGTCTGCATGTGTTGGTTGATATCAATTAGGTCATTGTTACCAGTTACGAATTTTACCACTGATCCTAATTCATTAACTAAACCTTTTTTGTTTTGGCTATGGTTCGACTTTTCAATTTGGTTTTCAATTTGCATGCAGATGTCTTTTAAGTTTTGTATGACATTTTTGTTATCTTTAGAATTTTTTAATAGTATAGAGTTGGTTAACAGTTTTCTATACTAGTAATATGAAAATGAAGATAAAAATAAAATTTATGATAATGATTTAAAAGTTTTCTTTTCCCATTTCTTCTATGAAGAAACAGTTTGTTTCTCTTCTCGATTCGAAGTCCTTGGTTGGCACAGATCGAGTTGATCCTATTAAGGAAAGTTCTTTTCATTCTTTTTTTGTTACATTAATATTGGTTTTTTTGTTGGTTTTTATCTTATCCCTTCCAGTTTATTTTCGTTTATAGAAGTGATATTTATCTTACCATAACTAGGGCCAGTTTTTCTTATATGAGGTTTTTAAAAATAGGTTATAGGTTCAGCAATAGTACTTTATGTTCCTTGTTTTTATTCCTTTTCTCTAAAATTTAACTACCTGTTTAATTATTTTTTACAAAGTTGTTCAAAGAATGGTAAGACTTCATTTTTATGTTTTTTTTATTGTCATTTTCATAAATGGTTTGATCTAGATCTATGTCGTGATTGTTTAGATTATCATAGGGTTCATAGAAAAGAGTAAATGGCGTATACCCGGTACTTGAACGAGTTGACTGATTATAGATCAATACAGCCGAGATTGTTAATTTTGGGGAGTTTTATATTTATCTCGTCGTTTCAAAGTGCGTAATTTTTCAATCGGGGTAGTGGTATAATGAAGATTAATTTTAAAGAGTTTGCAATATTCTTTAAGTGTATGATTTTTGAATTCCTTTCCCTCATCAGAAATTAATTTTTTTGGATAACCATTATCGGAGAAAAAATGTCTTAGCTTGTTTAAGACAGTTCTGCTAGATGTATCGTTTATATAATAGGCTTGGGTATATTTAGAAAATAAGTCTATTATGGTTAGAAATTTGTGATTCTCAAAACTGAAAGTACAAATATGAATAACACCGAAAGTTCGTTTTGCAAGTAATGGTCTTGAGAATACAATTTTATACTGATTTGGTTCACATTTGCTAATCAAGCAAGTTTTGCAATCATTTATAATTTTGTTAACTTAAAACTATTGTATGTTTCTAAAATGCCGTTGTGATTAAATGAGTGGTAATTAGCTATTAGGTATAATTGTTCGTCATGATTTTCTATAGCTTTAGCTCTAATATTTGCATTTAATTAGTTTAATACTGTTATTGAGTATCTGTTGACATAGGCTAAAACATTTGGCTCTAATTCTTTGTTTTCAAAATAAATTCTGTAAGTGTCATTTGAGATTGTAACTTCTTTTTGAGCAACAACTAGGTTTTCTCGTTCCTGACCATTTCTTAAAGTAATGTAATAAGTGTTATTTGAAAAAGGTTTCTTACTCACGATACTATACTGGTATCCTGATTTAAAGATTATTCTGTAGAAAAACTGGTTTAATGCTATAATTGAAATGCGTATGGTAAAAACAGGATTTTTCTACTGAGGTGTGTTGAGTATTGTTGTCGGTTTCATTAATTTGGTGTTCAGAATTTGGTTGATTGAGGATTTCATCACAATTGTTAAGAATGAGATTTTCATCTATATCCAAATTTGGAAACATAGATAGTAGGTTTAAATCATTGTCCGTATTCTCCTTTTCTTGTATACCAATTTATAGTCAAACTCTTTCAATTTTAAACGCCATTTTGTTGAGTCTTTAATTGAAAAAAGCTAAACTAAAGTGTAAGAATAGCTTGTAGCTAAACTTCGCCACTTATGAATTCAGACCTATTGCATATGTATGCGGTTTTTATCTATCTATATTACTTATTTATATTTATATATTATTATATTATTATTATATTATAAAGGTTGTGATCAGTTTCAATCAGGAATTGTTTACCATAAATGTACAGTCTAAAATGTTTGCTAATTTTTACTATCACCAATAGCACTTTTTTGATGGTAGATTAATTCTTTTTCTGCCCTGTTAGGGGTTTTTGAAAAAAAACTAACAGTTTTAGAATTTTGGGATCGGACCCAATCAATGGCAACTTCAAAGTCATCTGTAGTTATTTGAAATTTTTTTTAAAGTTGGAGTAAGCAAGAATTGGGGCATTAGTCAACAATTCTTTACAGTGTTGGAAAGCAGACAGATAGTTTTGGTCGTTGAGGTCTATTTTTGTTTCTTCTTTTAAACATTTTATGAAATGTATTATTTTCGCAAAATTCTTAATGAACCATTTATAATATCCTATCAGTCCCAAGAAGGATTTAAATTTTTTTAGTGGTTTCGGACAAAGGGTAGTTTTGGACAGCTTTGATTTTGTCGGGGTTTGGCTTTATAGCTTCGGGTGTTATTGCGTGCACTAAGAAATTTACTTCTTTGCATAGAAGTCTGAATTGTCTAGTTGAACGTTTAAATTAAATTGCCTTAGTTTTTGGGAATTCCATATACCCAAAGCAAAATTTATAAAAAACTCTTTCAAAATGTTATCCATAACATGCTGAAATGTGCTTAGGGCATTATGCAAGCTGAAAGGTATTTTAGTGTATTCATAATGACCATTAATGACCGAAACGCAGTTTTTTCAATGGAGTTTTTTGGTTTAATTGTCGATAATCTATAACTAATCGCCATTTCGTTTTGCTGCTGGAATAATTTCTTTTTTACTATCCACATGGGTGAATTGTATGCGGATATGCTTGGACATATAATTTTGTTGTCTAAAAGTTTTTGTATTTGATTCTGGATTTCAGTTTTTACGTGGTAAGGATAGTGTAATGATTTGCAAAATACTGATTCATTGTCCATTGTTTTAATGTGATGTCTTACGGCATTTGGTAAAAGATATCCGGGAATTTTCGGGTCTTTCTTCTAAATTAAGATGTTCTGTTCTGATTAAAGTAGAGATGTATAAGTCAGTAACTTGTATAGGGGAAATTTCTTATTTTGTTGTTCAGGATAGATTGTACTTCAAGTTATTGTTTGAAATTAATTTCTATTTAATATTCTTCTTCAACCGGTATAATACAGAATCTGTTTCCACTGAAGAAGATTGATTCCGGAATAGTAATTGTATCTATTTTTGTTTTGGGTATTGAAACTTGGCCTTTGTCTGTAATGACATGTATTTTTAGGTAGTTTGTAACTTTTTGTTTAAATGGATGGAAGTTTCTAGGGTTTAGTTCAAGAAAGAAGGGAATTTGGATTTTTCCTAATTCTGGACTTCTTTATTGTAATCTATTTTAGCTAAGTTTTTAAAATCGTGACTGTCTAATAACACGTCAAAACGTTCATGCCAGTCAATAACATGAAATTTTATATCATTTTTAATTGCAAAATCTTGTAGTAAAAAGAATCGTATATTTTTGTCATTGCTTAGTTCGTTATTTAGACTTTTAACAGTAAAGGGTTCATTAAAGATATAATTTTTAAAATATTTGAATGTCAGTTTGGAATTCATAATTGAATTCGATGCTCCTGAGTCTAACAGAGTTTTTAAGTTGAAGTTGGCGATAATTCTAAATAGGAGTTTTAGTTTGGTACTTATTGTGTTTAGCTCAAGTATCTGAAAATTTGTATCATCGGCATCGTCAGGTTGATAAACATAATCTTTGTTAGTATAGTTTTTATTTGAGGCGTTATATCCTGAGGTTGTTCTACATTATATAGTTCTTTTGAAACAAATTTTTTTTTGGAATGCTTGTAAAATTATTATCACTATTATTATTGAATTGTTGGAATGTATTCCTTGTATTTATGGATATAGATGTGGGCTGAGGTTCAAGTTTCCTACCGAACTCTAATAGACTTTGTAATTTGGACTTAATTCGTTTATAATAATTGTTATAATTTTCGTTTGTTAGTTGAAAACAAGTTATCAGATATTTTTCTAGCAGTGTTTCATTTCTTTGGTCGCCAAATCTAGAAAGCAATGCTTCCTTGACTTGTGACCAAGTGCTGCAATTAGATACTACAAGGGTATTTTTCGCGGCACTAGTAAGTTTGGATCAGTAGAGTTGAAATACTAATTTATTAAAAGAGCAATGTTTATGTCCTGGGGTCGTAATCTTATAGGTATTAATAAATTTTTTGCATTGTTGAATGTAATACGAGATTTTTTTGTTTCCTCCTTTGTATTGTGTAATTATTTCCCATGTAATATTTAATTCATAATCATTTACAGCCATTTCTATGTTTTCTAAATGATTATTTTGAAAATAAACAGGAGATCTATCTCTGTTCATAAATTTTAACACTGAAAGGTATGAGAAATGTACTTACAGAAATAAAATTTGTAGATGCATAAGAATTTGTGGTTAAGATCGTCCAGTTGAGCTCCACGAAATTTCCTGATATTTCTACGTAGGTAAAATACGCCAAAGGTTGAAATCTTTTTTTAGACCAAGTGGATTTTTCGTTGATTTGCTCGGAATGGTTCTGATACCCAATAAAGGTTTGAAAATCTCTAGCTACAAGAGTTGAACTGTTTGAGTATCCTGCTGAGCAGCACCAATTATATTTAGAAGTTAGAAATTTAACTTTTTAAAAAGTAATTTATTTACAATTTTTACTTTGAAATAACACAATAATGAATCGTCTATCATTCATTACACGAGGTGTTAATATTGGATTTGCAACCCTTTAGTGGATATTAAAGAATGGATTTAGCAAATGGCACTGTCAAAGATTTGTAATTTTTCTAAGTTATGTATTACAATTAAGCCTGTTTGCTACAAAACATAATGAACTGACATTAAAATGTATTGATCATGAAACTTGAAATATGTATGACACTTATATGAAACATTAATTTAACGTTGATTTCTATTTCAATAAAATTGTTTTAGTCACATTTGAAATTACTTCCATTTTTTTGGTCAAATATTTAAGATTCCACAAGTTCAACGATGATACTTTCCAAAGTGCGCATTTTTGTATTGAACAACGTCTTAATGCAGTTTTGTATGATTACTACTAATACTTTCTATAGAGTATTTAATAAACAATTGGTTTTCCCCGAGAATTCTTAGCTTTATGAAGTTGCTCGTGTCAATTGTAAAAGATACAGCTTCCAATAACACGATGCTATTCGTATCACAGTTTAACATTGAATGATACAGTGGTTTAATAGGATGAAATATAATAAAGAACTTTGGCAGTAAAATGAGTGCTAACACTGTACAAAATAAATACATACAATTGCAATTAGGAAATAAATATATAAATAATGTTGAAAACCCAAGCGCTCAATATAATGATGGTGAACTTCCATACAACTTATAAAAGTTTATGCTAAAGCAGAAGTAACTTCTGTGACATTGGTTCATGAGGGTATACGTCTAAAAATTCTTTTTTTGCTAATTGCAAAGGGAGAATAACAATTACTGCTGGCTCCATTTGTATAGGCACCATTATATTTTGTCTAGCACACAGTATCAAATTAAAAATATGCAATTTTAGCAACACTTTTTTAATACGTAATGTGGTAGGATTATAACTACATAACTATGATACTAAAATCGTATAATTTCTCATATAAAAGTCTCCATAAGGTAACCTAAGTCAAGTTTCGAAGTTTTGGTACTTTTAATATTATTCATTATTGAAATCAAGTAAATTGTAAAATATTTGTAATATAAGCATTTGAATTAGATAGAGCACCTATTTATTGATTTACAAATTGAAAGTTATCAACAGTTCTGTTTCTTTAGAAATGTGATGCCCTATTGCTACCAGTTCTTCTCTTTTTGTTTTAATCTTATCTAGGTCCAAATAATTTTATAGCCCTTCGCCACATTTTCTGACTATATTAAGAAACTCTAAAGTCATCTTTATTTGGATTGTCATTGTCCTCGAAACTGCCACTCATTTCTACCCCGCACATTAACATGTAAATGATTTGTTTTTGCTGAATTTACGAACACAATGTAACAAATTTTTGCAGCCATAAATATTGGAAAAAGCAAGTCTTGTATACTGCTTAATGTTCATGGGAGATCAAGATGGAACCAATTGTCCAAAGATAGTTCTGGAATCCGTAGAATGATTTTCTTGGAATGTTCCGAATCCAATGTAAATTAAAACTTTTTATTAGTATTGTTTCTATGAGTGCCTTGCGCTATAATGCTGTTCATATCGTCATGCAGAGGAACGGAATGTGGAAGAGAAACCCAGTGTGGTGGAGAAACATTTACTTCTGTAGAAATGCCTGTGAGGAAGGCAGACTGCTGCATTTCATCTTAAAACTACTGTCGATGTTTGAAATAATGTATATAAATGAGAAAAACAGCATGATGTTTTTGGGGCAATACAGTAGTGCAAGAGTAGGTAATCTATGAGAGTACGAGCACAAAACCACCCATTTTTACATGTAAATCTCCATTAAAAAACCCAAGGTCCATTTTGGTCATTTTTGTACCCACTATGGAAATCCCATAAGGAGGAAAATCAATGCCAAATCTCCATAGAGCCATGCCTCATTTTTAATACCCATAATAAAATATATGCATTGTTACGTTAATTTGTGGCAGGCACGTTGGGCGCCAAAATTTATGCTACGTTGGCTCGTAGCCGTGCGTAACACAAAGATATCACGGAATGACCGGGCTCAATTGGTGATTAGGGGGGGGGTGTAGAAAGCAGACTGACATATGATGTATGCGGCGGTAAAGAGTTAGTAACAGTACCTGCAATAAAATGAAATTAGAATAGCAAACCAGCAATAAAAAAAGATTAGTCCTGCAAACCTGAAATAAAGAAAAAGCATAGCAGCAATGAAAAGTCTAAGTTATTCAGTACTTTGTAGAATGTAAATAAAACTGTTTAGATAAACTATATAATATAATAACGGTAAAAGCAATACAAAAATTTTTAGTACAAAGTGAGGTAATATTGGGGAGTAGCAGAAACGTTTCCTCACACACCAATTCAACATAAATCAGACAAAATGTTAACAAAAGATAAATAGGTAAGACACAATTGATATGAGTAATTCAGTAGTATTGATTTTTTTTCTTTCTTTTTTTTTTCTTAATCACAGGCAAGTCTATTGTAAAAGGTATCAGAACGACGAAGATATGGCAAAACAACGGATAGATATTTAAAGTAATAATAAGTAGGAAATAGTTCAACTTACACAAAGTCCTTCAGGAACGCTTCCTTGCAATTGAAGTGTGGGATTCACGATGTCCTGCACTAACGAAGCACTTCACCCTTTACTGGGAGGGTGTTGATGGAACTTATCACACGTTACCCTAATCACACCTACGTATTTCACTGGTGTTAGCAACAGACATTATCACGCGACGGAACTATGTAGCATTGATAAATTTCTTGTTAATTCTATTTCCTGGGACAATAATTTCGAAATATTTTGTAGCACTAGTTTAATTTCAACTGGGACCAAATGTATTTTATTTTCATAAACATCCAAAAAGCAGTGAGAAACTTCAACCAATACCTTTGTAAACCGGTAATCTGTTATATTTCGCAAATAACGAAATTTGCGCAAGCAAAGATCTGTTGTAGATTCTTTGGGGTTAGAAAATTCAGAAACTACAGTATCAACTGTATTTGGATAATCCAAAGTATGAACTACTCTGATAAAAAGAAAAGGACCGCGAAACTAGATCGCACACGCAGTTCAAATATAAAAAGACAACTCCACAAAAAAAACACAATTAGTAAAGCAACGCGTATCACTAAAATAATGTTCCGTAAAACAAGCACGTGCGGTCGAGTCAACAAGTTCTATCACTTTTTTTTTCCAACAGAAAATCAACAAAAACAATTAGTAAAGCAACGCGTATCACTAAAACCGTCCGTGTTCCGTAAACAAGCACGTCAAACACGTTACATATCAAGCATACTTCCTTCAAATGGTAGTCAGAACTACACTGCTACAGTTAATATACAACTTTTATTTCACAAGAAAAACAACTAAAAGCTTGCCGTGCTTGTTCATGCACAATTCGAAATTGATTCCGCATTAATTCTCACTATTCTCAAAGCAAAACGAAACAGTATTTTTAACGTAGTTAATATATAGGAACCAAGCACAAACTCGAACTACTCTCTGCACTCTAATCTGTTATATAAACTAGTTGTACCATAAACTCTTCTCGACTCTTATCTCCTTTGCTGATAACATAAGAAACATCCACAACGTGAATGCCGCAATCATATATAATAATTAATTACAGCGGTTTATCATTTCCGATAAGTTGGAAAGTAATTTACGAATAATCCAATTTACAATTCACTCCTTGCAATCTACTCATTAATGAAAATCAATCTTCAAATTATCTACTTTTAAAGTAATACCCACGAGTTAAATTGCATACAAATCTGAATTATTCTGAAGTATTTCCTTTATACAAACAGCGATCCAAAAACAATGTATTTACTAATTAGGAAAAAGCGTAAAAAATGTTAAGGTACAAAAATGCCCGTTACAGCATGTTTCCCAACACCACTGGATAGTGATAGCAATAAACTTAAATAAAAATAATAAATAATTTAAAAAAATTTATTAAATAATGTTAACAAAATAGTAATATGTTTTTCTATTTATACATTTACAATAATAGTACTAATCATATAATTTTACAGCTATACCTATATATTAATTACATAGCTAATTATAATGACAAATATTATTTTATGTACAACTATATTCAAAGTACCTTTTAACGACATCTTATGATGAATGTACTATTTACACAACTTATATCCATTCAGTATATAGAATTAAACCACAACAACTATATGTGCAACTGACCCACCAATATATATCACAATACATAACTGATGTATTATTAGTAAGGACTATAACAGTTTAATCAATGTTCATGATAGAATAGTGTCCAATGGGTGATGTAGTGTATGTACCAGGAATCAAGTAACGTTTGTTATCGTGTGGACTTAAGGCAATCTTCTCTTGAACAATAGTATGAATGCGATGCTTAGTCGACTGAATTAAATTCTGCGTTACAGATACATCTTTAAGCTCTTCCAGGCATCTAACATAATCCTCAAACGTGATTCTGCTTTTTACTACAGATTTTTTAACACCCTTGATCTTCTTCGTAACACCAAAATTTTGGATAGCAAGTGATCGTGATTTATCTTTTTCCATCAATTGTGAGAATTCGGCCCCCTCTTCCTCTGCCGTATTATAAATC
Organism: Platerodrilus igneus; assembly: GCA_036346225.1. Taxonomy (NCBI): domain Eukaryota; kingdom Metazoa; phylum Arthropoda; class Insecta; order Coleoptera; family Lycidae; genus Platerodrilus; species Platerodrilus igneus. Next base: position 340,870 of record JARFIW010001470.1, read on the forward strand.
TTCGTTACATACTTCTTAGATCGTAATCCAATAAAGTCGGTCATAATGCGCCCATTATTCTCATCTTTCATCATTCTCAATACCTTCTTGTTAACCAAAGGAATTCCATAAATGTTGTTTGGAGGATAGTCCGAGGTATCAAAATAACTAATACAGTCCTGTTTCATTGATTCATAAGGGTTATTAGTCATAATTTTATAAATTAAACTGTCTGTGTCTGTATATAGAAGACAATTGTAAATACTTATTGTTCGCAGAAGCACGTCGTTCTGAGCAGACTTGACTAAGACCTCCACGAATACCCTTTTCTATAAACAATAACTGATCAATATCGGTCAACAACTCTAGTTCCTGTCTTGTATGCTTCAACATTGCCTGCCACGTGTAACCAGGCAACGTATAATAATGGGCGGGGTCTAGTCCATATGTTGTATGAGAGCTTGTGCGGAATTGCTCAAAAACTTCTGCCAGTAACACCACATCTGTTTTTAGATATAAATCCGAATATTCTCCCATGTTTTGAATGCCAAATGCCTCCTATACTTTCTGGGCATGTGCGTACAGCTTCCTTGTAATTCCTTTGCCTTCTAGCTTATTGTAAAAGTCCTGATAGCTAGGTAATGCCGTGTAATCGAGTTTTTCGAAAGAATTAACGAAATGATATGGATATATGCCTTTTCGAATTAATAACTTAAATTGCTCGTCGCTCAAGTCAACAAATTCATTTTTTAGCGATGGATATTCATTCAAATAAGACCCTAATGTCTCTAAGGATGAGCTCATAAAACGGAAGCAATCAACGAATCTATAGTTGTTTTGTAAAAGAGATATATTTCTTCTTCGTTACAGGCAACACATCTACACGGCCATCCAAATCAATAGCGATGCTTTTAATAATGAAGTGACTGTCATATCCGCTCAGGTTGTGAAACACTGCAGAAATTGTATGAGAGTCCATCAATTGTGAGAATTTGGCCCCCTCTTCCTTTGCCGTATTATAAATCTTCGTCACATACTTCTTAGATCGTAATCCAATAAAGTCGGTCATAATGCGCCCATTATTCTCATCTTTCATCATCCCCAATACCTTCTTGTTAACCAAAGGAATTCCATAAATGTTGTTTGGAGGATAGTCCGAGGTATCAAAATAACTAATACAGTCCTGTTTCATTGATTCATAAGGGTTATTAGTCATAATTTTATAAATTAAACTGTCTGTGTCTGTATATAGAAGACAACAATCATCACCAAAGGTTGAGGTCATATATCCATAATGAAAATAGTAAATGGTTAATTTGGCTATATCAAGAATACACATACCGACATATATAGGTTTATTAAAATATATTTCTGATTTAAGAAGTTCCACTGCTACAAGGTTTTCATCGAAGATCGTTATATTTTTGAATAGGGGATTGGATATTCTAGCTTCAGCACCATATCTGCTTTCCCAGTTTTGTACAAGTTTTACATTACAATGTTTCCGGATATTTTCCATTGTTTTTCCGAAGACAGCATTATTCATTAACTTAAACAAATTCTTCTCAAATTCATTCTTGGCATTTTTTCAAACTTCAGTATTTAGATCGATATATGACTTTAGCCAGCAGCTTTGTTTAAATTTGAGCACTCGATGGATTCCTGATAGTTTAAGTCCATTCGCTAAAGCTTGTTTAAGATTTCTATAATGCAAAACATATCTTCTTTTAGAATTTAATGTAGCCATTAACTTGCTGCTTTGAGTTTTTGATTCAGGTGATTTTCCAGTTTATGATCGATATACTCAGGACAGAAAGGTATATCCATGTGTAAGTCGTGGATATGCTCTGGATACTCCAAATCAACCTCCAAGATATAGCCTTCCGAAGCATCATCGGAAACTGATGTCACATCGATGTTGGTGTCTGTCCATTCAAAACTTCCATAGGGTAAAGGTTGACTCATTGCCTATTCATACTGATTATCAACATAAAAGTACATAAGGTATACATCGGGTTTAGAGGGGTCGTAAGTTGGTAAATACTTATTGTTCGCAGAAGCACGTCGTTCTGAGCAGACTTGACTAAGACCTCCACGAATACCCTTTTCTATAAACAATAACTGATCAATATCGGTCAACAACTCGAGTTCCTGTCCTGTATGCTTCAACATTGCCTGCCACGTGTAACCAGGCAACGTATAATAATGGGCGGGGTCTAGTCCATGTGTTGTATGAGCGCTTGTGCGGAATTGCTCAAAAACTTCTGCCAGTAACATCACATCTGTTTTTAGATATAAATCCGAATATTCTCCCATGTTTTGAATGCCAAATGCCTCCCATACTTTCTGGGCATGTGCGCACAGCTTCCTTGTAATTCCTTTGACTTCTAGCTTATTGTAAAAGTCCTGATAGCTAGGTAATGCGGTGTAATCGAGTTTTTCGAAAGAATTAACTAAATCATATGGATATATGCCTTTTCGAGTTAATAACTTAAATTGCTCATCGCTCAAGTCAACAAATTCACTTTTTAGCGATGGATATTCATTCAAATAAGACCCCAATGTCTCTAAGGATGAGCTCATAAAACGGAAGCAATCAACGAATCTATAGTTGTTTTGTAAAAGAGATATATTTCTCCTTCGTTACAGTGTTACACTTTTATTCGAAAGTTTATAGATAGGTAATACAGTTAACAAAGTATTACACTTAGATGGTGGTACATTTAAATGACGATAGATGGTTCTTAAAAGCCTGTAATACAGTTACCAAAGTTCATAAGATACATCGCGCAACGCAATGAATAAAGCGAGTGACGCCTCTAGCGGAGGAAAGCGCGAACCTTTTACAGATTTGGCGCAATCATCTACCATGACGGCACCAATACAAAAGGTATATTGCGCAATAATTAGCAATATAAAAATTAAACAATTAAAGATAAACGAGAGTCATGTTAACAACAAATTACTTACATAAGATATCCGGCTTTCCCCAGGTACGCCTATCATCCTTCCGGGTCGATAATGATGGTATTGCTCCGGGGGTGTTGGTTGAGCATGGACATCGGTCGTGGGATGCTCCGAGGGTCGTATCCATCCTAAATGTAGTGGAACGATAAGGAAGAGGTTAAATAGGAACGACAAAACAAGATAAAAGGAAATCTACATAATAAGATAAGACACAATACCCGGCACGACTGTTTCACTTGAAAGTTCGGCAAAAACAGCCTCGATTCCAGGGCGTCACGGAAACACGACCCCACTCTTTGTCTAGTATTGCCATACCCCTATAGGGATATGCACACTACGCAAACTCACTACTCTGACGTATCGGAAGCTCCGCCTAGTCTATTTAAAATGTTCCCGCGTCTCGCGTATTTGAAAATTATGGCGGGAAACTTCCGTACATCAAGAAAACTAAACCTAACATACATGTTTAAGTGCAAATTCGATTTGCACGTAACAACAGGCAACACATCTACACGACCATCCAAATCAATAGCGATGCTTTTAATAATGAAGTGACTGCCATATCCGCTCAGGTTGTGAAACACTGCAGGAATTGTATGAGAGTCCTGGTATTTAATATTACAACTTTCATGCGCAGGTCCTCTGTAGTTGTTGGTAGGTATTAGATGGTCATGATCACACACTTTTATATCCCCCACACCAAACGGTTTTTCACAAATATGGCAATGGGCTGCACTTTCAAAGTCAGTTTGCTGCTTAAATGTTAATGGGGTCATATCATATGGGCACAGAAATACAGTTTCGACCTCTTCGGCAAATCGCTGAAGCTCCGCAGTAAACCACTTTATACAGTCTTCACCCCGATAAGATTGATAAAATGATAATGAGTCATCATAGTCACATTTCACATAATATCCGACACTATACGGTACATGTTCCTGATACTTCTTCTTATCCTCAGTAGGCTTCAGTATACACTCAAAATCTGCATATATGATAAATGGCGCTTTCACTTTATTCTTAGAATCCTTGAAACGAAGCATTCGATCTTCTTTTGTAGGCAGTCGAGGTAAACATGCTTGCTTTGTTTTACAATCAACAATATGGTTCTCTAATTTATCTTCTATAGTAAAGTAATCTAAACAGCGATCACAAATATATTTCTTTCCATTATGAGAACTCATTTGAGAAGAAACCAGCCGGCTTAAGTTTTTTATCCACACATAATGTGAATTAAATGGTTCAATTTTACCAGCATATTTGAAGTTTTCCATATCCTCGGTATCGAACTGGTTGTGTATCATTAAGAGATTCACATACCTAGTTTTCTTATTTTCTGATATTAATATAGGAACAGTAGTATATTTACGTTTGTTTAGTTTTAACGTGTAGACATTGATGGAGACATTATTCTGAGCTTCGAAGTTTTTAATTTGATTTAGCGTCATCGGAAACTGGATACCTTTTAGATTTAATATTTCGGAGTAATGTGGATATTTGGAAAGTCTTTGAGGGTTTCGATCTGTAGGATGTACCGCAGCCATTATAATCCATGCAAAACAAGCTTGATCATCATTCTTCACATTAACACATGCCTGTTTCCGCTTGATCTCGAGGGGTAGATCAATATATAAAGACCCACGCATAGGGTTATATTTATTAATGTTAACGCCCAAGCTAACAATATTCCTTAGACTCCACCCACTACCTCGCTGTTGAAACTCTTCAATACTCTTCAATATGTTCAATGTTCTTAACAAAAGTCTAGTTTGGTACTGTATATCAGATAATGCAGTTGTGGTGCAGAAATTTTGTTTCTAGATGTAACATTTATATTTAGTATACATATGAAACCTCTTAGCAACTAAAATCATCACTTTAAAGTACAATTTTACTTCATTCTAGGAAACTCAAATGGAAATTTACCTTTCCAAAGCTTCTAAGAAGCTTGAAAATTTAACGGATAAAGTTATGCTGATGAATCTCAAAAGTGAGGAAGCCAATGTAAGTATAAGAAATCTTGATTTTCTACTAACCGTACCTTTCATTTAAACTCGTGTGTGGCTTTTATCTATTTTCAGAATAAACTATATGCATGTTGTCGTATTTACCATTACATAATTTCTTTAAATGTAGTAGATTGGAGAAATACATTTTAGATAAGTTAATAATTTTTTTGCTCTACATTGTAATGTTATGTAATATATTTTACTGATTACTATTCCCAGAAGAGTTGCCAAACTTTATTTTTTAAACAGAACACTGAATATTTTATAATTTTAGATCCCACACTGCTTCTTCTGTATAGTATTGTAAAAAATTAAAATTTTTGGACAGTATTGCAATAAATTAACATTATTGTGTATCATGTTCAGTGCAGTTTGTTATGTATGTTTTTTCACCTCTGAAAATTAAGTAGATATTCTATAAGGAAACCCTTGAAAAGAGAATTTGAAATCTATAGAATTACTATTGACCTCAACTACACGCAACAAGATATAGATTCCAATTAACTCAGGTGAGAGGAGAGTACTTTCATAGTGTTTGCGATTTTTAGACTGGTTGTAACATTAATATAATATACTTACAATGGGTTTTAATTATTAATTTGTAAAGTAGAAAAATTTTAAACCAAGCCCATACAATAACCATGTAATTCTTTATTTAACAACTATAGTTTCGAATACTAATGTATTCATTCTCAAGTACACTAAAAAATAGAAAATATATAAAACAATGTTAAAATGGTAAAGAAGTACTGACCTTAAACAAACTACCTACATGTCACATAAATACAATAAAAACTAATTCACTTTTGGGAAATATATAAATGCAGTGAAAGTTAAAAATCAATTAGAAGTGTGTTTTGTCGAAAAAACAAGTTATATATACTAAATGTCACCACTTCAAATATATTTATACAAACAATATAGTGATGGTATCATAAACACGTTAAAGTCACACTTCTAATTGATTTTAACTTTCACTGCATTTATATATTTCCTAAAATTGAATTAGTTTTAATTGTATTTATGTGACATGTAGGTAGTTTGTTTAAGGTCAGTACTTCTTTACCATTTTAACTTTGTTCCATATGTTTTCTATTTTTAATATACTTGAGAATGAATTCATTGGTATTCAAAACTATTGTTGTTAAATAAAGAATTATATGGTTATTGTATGGGTTTGGTTTAAAGTTTTTCTTCTTTTCAATTTGGTTGTAACATCATCAATTTTATTTGTTATTCCATGTTTGGTTACTGAATTTTAATAGCTATAGAATTTGCTTCAATAATTTTACATATATGCACTACAGTTGAACATACATCCGTTCCTTTCGTTAAATGGCTGCATCATTCATTTTTTGCCAACTTCATGTTCAGCCTTTGAGACGTACTTGCATAATAATAATTGTAGCTAACTTGAATTCTACCAGTATCGTGGTGCACAGCAATCTATACTGAAAATATTTGTAATAAGTGGTATCTTTGGTTTGCAATAAATTATCATATTAGATATACTTGTCACGGAAAAAATGGATTACAGCAGTTATTGACAAGTTCCTCTGACTGGTGATAAGAAAGTGCTGCAGGTAGCTGAGTCAGACACTCAGGATGAGATTCTACTATTCTGCACTACACCAAGGGCACTCATTGGTCTAGTGGGAATTTCAGCTACAACAAAACTATATTTTGTGGGCACCAGGAAATTGGGAGCGATAAGAGACTGCCAGAGTTTTCTATATTCGAAGTATGAGCCATACAAATACCAATTCTCAATAATCTGCTAATAAGATAGAATAAATAAAACCAGTTATGCCAGTAACAAAGAAATATAATGTTCTATACAGATTTCCCAAATTAACACGTTTATGACTCACAATTAATGTAAAGAAGATATAGGGAAAAATAAATTAAACTAAGTACAGACAATTCTATATAATTAAGAGGTGTCCTGTAAATTGACACACTTCAAAAACTTTGGAGTAACCTACTTACGGCTATAGCCTAAGATACTTAACCAACTAAACAGAATAAAACAAGCACTAAGCATAAATTTCACATACAATTTCAACTTACGAATAACACTTATATTAACACAATGATACTAATTCATAACATACTACATTGAATAGACAACTTACAATGTAGATATGTCACCGTGATAGCTTAACACTAAACTAAACAGAAAGCTAAACCACAAACGAACTTATGTTGTAGGCTGTTTTACCTGAAACCCACAGATATGGATAGTTTCAACTTGAGGTTTGATCGTACATAATTTGCAAATATAAACTATGTACATGGTGATATATTGCATAGCATGAACAATGTAACAATTTATATCTATAGTACCATGTGATTTTTTATCTCTCTCAAACATCTCAAAATGAAAGAAACAACTAACCTACTTAACAATGTCTTATAATTACTCTAATTTTAGTAAAACATAATGCCAATTTACCTATCACAAGTGAATGCAAACTAAGACATTACACACACATAAACCATTAATGCACTTATATCTACAGACAATCTTTTTGCAACAATTTAATTATCTAAGACTACTTGGCAATCAACTCTTGGAAGGTCGTCAGCTACTCTAGAAGCTGGTTGTGGTACAGGAGAGATCGAATTGTACCTGGTTCAAAAAGTAAGCAACAAATAGTCCAAATGGTGGACAAGAAGTTGATCTAAAAGGTGAACAGCACATCTCTGATGCCTTTTATAAATTTGTTTGCCTTTTATTATCGGTCACCAGTTTTTACTATTAAGGAAAACTGCATCTTTTATGTTCAAAAGGTACACAATCAAGGCTGTTGTTAGACTTTCCTAATTGACTCTTAATTTGCAGGATAAACAACAAAATTTTGTCTGTAGGATTTTTGCTTTATTCCAACAACTTAATTTATTAATAAAAATGAAATCATCGTGAAATTTCATTTACTTCAAATTTCATACAGCTTATACATATGTACAATTTTCTTTCAGTCATGCTCAATACTGTTTTTAACTTAGTTGTGCAATTGCCAGATAAAATTACTACAAATTTGTTTGAAGATCACTTTGCAGTAATAATCTTTGCTATTCAAAGATACATAATTTTAATATACAGTACCGTGAAATGCTATACCTTTGATTATTACCTATTAAAAGGACTATTTTATACAGTTGCCATATTGTTGTTTACAAATACACATTATATTTCATCAAATCACTTCAGGTTTTTATTTTTTTTTTGTTATTTACCGATATGCACTTCAAGATTGATAAGCAATGATCAAACGTGTTCAGAAGCGTGCATGTAGTTGGATGGATGGTTGAAATCTTCAGTCATCATGTGATAATACAATTTGATAAATTGAGCAAATGTGCAAAACTGATAATATAAGTAAGAAGTTTTTGTGAAGGCTAGCATGGAAATGATTTGATAAAATGTGTAGCTACATATCTTTATTAACTTTAAACAATATTTAAATAGCATGAATTAATTTTCGCTAACAAAATAAAATCTTATTCAATACCCAAAAATCTAAATTTAGGTTCAAATATACAATAATTTTAATATTTCTAAGCAAGAAATAATTAATAATCAAATCACAAATTACATTAGTAGTACATAAATACAATCCACATCAATTTGCATTTAACATTTAAAACATTTCTTACTCCTTTTCCTTTTTAATAAATTTGTTCAGTATTATCTAGTATTCGTAGGTAACAATTTCGTTGGTAGTAAATAAGCATTTAAAATTATAAGCTAAAAATTTATGGCTGAAAACCAACAATAACGAGAATTAAAATCTCTTACCTCTCGCTGGATAACTCCTCACTTTCACTAGACTACAGAAGCGACTGGGTCTGTGATGATGCTACCATAACATCTCAACAGTTAGTCAATGGTAATCAGACCACTCACAGTGAACTACTTTTATTTTTACTGAACCGACATACCTGCCTGTAAGTAATGCTGCCTTACTTAAACATTTACTTCTCCCAAATTACATACCTGCAATGGAAACTTTTGCCAATAAAATTGTAGTTAAATTTGTAACAATAAAATGGATAGTTACAAGTCACACAAAGATGGACGCATATTTGATCCCAAAGGCGTACAGTAAATCACCCTAAAGATAGAACTTCATAAACTCTTACTAGAATAGATAAATCTACAGGTTAGATACTTACCAGCAATTCTGGGATAAACCACAATATGGTAGATGATTTTACTTCCAACGTTATTTATTCGTCGAGGACAATGGTTATTTCTAGATACGAAACCTGAAATTTAGTAATTTGAGGGAGGAGCATCGGGAATACGACAGTAGTCATAAATTATAATGTATGGAACCCCAAATTTGTTGAACCATCTACCTTCTGTTGCTGCTTGGATGTTAAGAGAGCAGAGCTAAGCTCTAAGTTTTCCACATCACATTTCTGCCCCATTAAGGATTCCATCAAAAGTCCTGGTAAATACTTGTAGAAGAAGACGTCATTGCCACGTGCATCTAATTATCCAACAACATTTTCAAAGGCATTGTTAATATACGTACAAAACAAAATTGTATGAGTTTGGTTATTTCTTCAGGTTAAATAACAACTTTGTCATGTAATACATCAAAATTCCATATCAATGGCTGTTACATTCGATCCAATACTGTGGCCTCAAATGACCATAGATCCAATAGTGAAAGTTAAATACGATATGAAGAATTTGAAAGAATTTATTTCTTTTATGACATATATTTGAGGTCAAATTGCTCATTAAACAATAAATCGATGAACTTGCAATACAAAAACACAACAACTACAATCAAACTAAATGATTAAAACTGATTAAAGTCTCTTTTTGCTTCCCCAAAGTAAACTTTCACATAAAAAACAGAGTTTATTGAAGATCAAACTAAACAATTTCAAACGATAGCGATATACAAAAGAAGAAACTTTAGTTAAACAAACAAAATAAAGAAAGATGTTCTTAGGCTTCAATGTATGTTCCTTCAACAGGTTTCCAAACGGAAAAGAAATAAAAGAAACAGAATACTATATCTTCGAAACAATTGGACTCGCTTGAGCCTCACAACAATTGTATGTTCCTCAGCAAGTGTGATACAGTAAATAATGACAATATTATTGATCAAACACAAAAAGATGACAGTGGAAGTCAATTGCCTTCCATAATATTGCCTGATTTTAAATCTTGAGCATACCATATTCCTATGGAATTACAGTTATCATTTCCCAACTCAGAGGTTGAAGGACTGAGTTTCTCCTAACCCAATGAAGCTAGGGGTTAACTTAGCTGAGAAGAATTTTGTTGCATTACTCAATGTCCTATTTTGCTTTCACACCAATTGACTGGTTGTATAGCTAACTGTGGCGCCTCGTGTCGTAGTTGGTATGCGTGTGACTACTAAACCCAAGGTCCCAAGTTCGAATCCCAACACGGACTGCTTGAAAAATGTTAGGCGAGCATTTTTCACAAAAATACGTTTTTGTTCGGATGAAAGGTAAAATGTAGGTCTCGTGTGTCATACACGTTAAAGATCCCTACCCTACTTGGAACAGCAAGGGTTCAGCAAAATTCAACATTTCTTGTTAAAAAAAAAACATCTTCAGATGGAGTACTGGAAAAGGAAATGTAGTGCTTTAACAATGCTAAAGCAGTTATCACAAACCACATCAAACGTTGTTTCTAATCAGAGGAACAATTTACAAGAAAACACAACTGTAATAGAAGCCATCTATAGTTCAGTCCCAACACAGATGAAATTACAATTAATAAACACAATAAAAGTGGTTTATTTTCTAATGCCATTAAAGCTGTGTGCTTTTCTAAGAAGGCACAGACTATCGTGTTCTCGGCAGTAGATGGCATTAAAGTTAAAGATTATGCTGTCACAGTTGGTAAGATAGTAAATCCCAGGAACGTTGCATTTGCATCTAGAATGTCAAACAACAGAGTTTGTATTCACTTATCAAGTAAGGAAATGGCTAATTCATTCGTTATGGCACATGGAGAACTAATATTAGCGACATATTCATAACTGTAAAGAAGCTCATTACACCGTCCAAAGGAATTGTAGTATCAAATGTATACTCCATCACGCGATAGAGGAAGCCCCAAAAGAAAAAACTATTAAATTACTGTTTCCTGTTTTTTTTATAGCAGGCATATGACTTGCTAAATTCAAACACATTATGACTTTTAGGAGATGGGTTTTTATCTTCAATGATGAAAACAAATTAATTCCAGAAACTCCCATGCTAATTTACAACAGGGAACTATATGGGATATTTGTAACTGACGAAAAAGTCAAATGTTTTATCTGTAGTGAAATTGGGCATATTTTATCTAAATGTCCTAGCACTTCCGCAAGAACTGAAATGGTTACTCAAGGGTTGGTAGAAATTCAAACCGATGAGTGACCATTGACTAGCGATTCGATATCGGTCAAGCAAATTGAAGCAACGGGTACTTCTCCGCTTTCACAAGAAATACCCCAATTATGTACTGTTGAAATAGAAACTTCAATACACTACAACAATACCACAGACACAGAAAAATACTTGACAACAAAAAAAAACAAATTGGCACTCAAATAAGAACCTGAAAGTAGATTCCATGCAGGAAATAGACAAAAATTATGGGAACATTGAACTTTTGTGGCCAGCTACTGACTATTTTATGGACTATATAAGTTTCTCAGATTTCTTAACAAATGTCAACGACTTGCCATTGCCAGAAAATATACCAGTGACAAAAACGGACTATTACATACCATTAAGGACTCGTACAACAATTTTAAAAGTAGGGCTTTTAAAAAGAAGTGTGAAACACTGAATGTATCAATTAAGAAGACATTACAAAAAGATGGTGCAACAACGATTTCACCACCCGAATCTTTATTGGGTTTGCAGTTTCCTTAAACAGGTCGTTAGCAACGGACAGCATTTAAAACAAATCATTAGCATTTAATATGTCCCAGGATACAATAAAAATGTTTGCGTTGATCACTAAAAGCATAAAAAGCAAAAATATAAGTTTCCAAGTTACAGAGCTTTTAGGCGTATCAGACCCCGATATAGCCCTTCTACAAGAAACCAAGAACCAAAGCATTGCCACACTGAAAAGTAAGATTAAACACAATATCCTTATAAACCTTCCAAGCACCCAATACACAGGTACAGCAATAGTAATAAAAGAAGCAGATTGTGTAAAAACACTGCAGCATGAAATCATATATCATTCATACCTACAGTTTGTGTCAGTTTTAATAAAATGCACTAGGTTTGATATATTTACTGCATTCACAACGCACAGGCCGCACACCAAGTGCTGTTAAAACTCGAATATCACTTGAATAGCCAACTGCAAAATCTTTCTAGGAGGTGATTTCAACTGCATGCTAAACCCAGATATAGACTGAGTGGGTTGAGCGGAAAATCGCCCAATGCTATCACGAGAACTTTAAAAGCTAACTGAGAAATTTGTCTATACAACTGTTGCAATGTATGTAACTATGAGAAAAGCAGTTTTATGTTCGTTATGCCAGTATCAGCATCAGAATTTAATTGTTTCTACAGCACAGAAAATATAATTATCACCTTGAGCACGACTACAGTACATTATTCCTTTTCATATGATTTTTTTGTATTATAAATTTTAATGTTAGCCACTCAAAAACAAAAGAATGACGAATTCAACAAGATTTTAAATCATGATAACTATGTGGATTGTATGGTTAACTTTTTGAATGTCGTCACGAAATATTGATAGACAAATACAGATACAATTCTTCAATGGGAAAATCTTAAAACCAATATTAAACATGCCCATCTAATACAGCTGACAGAAAAAACAAGTCCAATGTGACAGAATACAAAGTAACAACCATCTACAAAAATGCTTCCAAACAAGAATGGGAACAAAATGTTTCAAATAAGCAAAGAATTATGTACCTATTATAAAAACTCTGCGTATTATACAAGTATAAATAGATAGATAGATATATTTATCTAGCTGAAGCTATTTAACACAACATTAAAGTTTGAAGACATAAAATTTCTAGCTATTTCTGTATTAATAACCATCTAAAACATATTCCTTAACATAGCTTAGGTATAATCTATAGTATTTTTTAGAATTAATACACTTTTTATTACATTCGGCAATCCATTATACAAAGCAAAGCTGTCATAAAATATTGGAGCTTTATCTTTCGTTGTCTTTATAAATGCTATGAAAAATCATTTTGTCTCAGGGTTTGATAATGGAAAATCTCTCAAAATACTTAAAATTATTCAAATACAAAGGTAAAAGATTATTCTTTAATTTATATATAAATAATAACATGTTAAAAATTAGTCTTTGTTATTTACTCATAAAACTCAGAGCATTCAACATACGTTCAATCAGTGTAAATTTATTATATTGCAGTGTGTCGTTCAGCTCTGTTTAGCATTTTTTTGTAAATTATTTCTATTGCCTTTTCTGTGATTATACAATAAAGTGGCACAGTATTTAAAATGTGGGCAATAATAAATTTTATAGTAAAATCTTACTCCATTCATTTAAACGTCCTCCAGCACTAGCTAACAATTCAATTTTTCTTCAGAGTTTAATTTTAATACACTTGATATGCTTTTTTAAACTTACTGATTCATCAATAACAATTACTAAATATTTTATTTCAGTTATCTTTTCCTAATTAACATTATTAATCTTTATTCTTCAGACTATTTTTTAACGTCACATTACTATTACTCTGTTTGATTTGGCTGTCTATAGTAATATATTTTGTTTTCTTAATATTTAACTTTAATTCTTTGTTGCAGATCCATACAAATAGGTTTCCTAAGTCTATATTAACTATATAGATGATACCTTCTATATCTTTACCCGAATAATAAATTATTGTGGCAACTGCATATAGCACCACCTTACACATTGTTATGCACAGTCTGTATTATTTATAAATAATAAAAAAACAAAGTTCAAGGACTGGCTCTTGTGGCACACCATATCTATTGCTTATAGTATCTGACTAACTCCATTTTATTGTATTTTTGTTTTCTATATTTTGCTAATAACTTATAAACCATTTGATCATTTCATCTTGAATTCTTATTAAACTCAATTTAGATATCAATAGCTTCTGATCAACCTTTTCAAAAGCACACTTAAAATCCAAGAAAACAGTCACTATGATGTTATATTTGGCCATGCTTTTTCAATTCTGCCCATATAATATTGCACACTTGTTTTACATAAATGTTTTTTTTTAGAAAACTGGATTGATGTAGATTGATAATGTTATTATTTTCACAATAGTCAGTTAGCTGTTTACTTACTACAATTTCCAGGACTTTCTTATTTATAGGTAGGACATTGTAAGGTCTAAATTCAGCAGCTTTTATTGTATTTTTAAGTTTGGCGACTGGGACAATTGTGGATATTTTTCATTTATCAGGAACACATTCTTCATTTCGAAAGGTGTTTATAAGCGTTACAAACCTATCTTCAATTGATTCAAAAGCGAATTTCAAAATATTTAAAGATATTTAATATACTTCCTTTAAAGATTGTGTGAGATCTTGAGTATCTAGACTACATGTCTAAGCAAAATTCTGGATATGTTGGGTATGAACTAGGGACGCGTTATTATTATGAGTATAAAAACTTTCCTGTATTCAAAAATACTGATGATTTTTTTATTATAGCAATATTGAACTGACAACTCAAAAAAAATAACAAAACAAACACATATCCAGGAAATTTGATACTGGTTACAACATACTCCCACCTGTGAAACTTGAAAACTGAGAAAGTTTTACACTGTTGTTCAAACTATACTAATCTTAATCATTACTACACTAATTCCTAACATATCTAACTAGCGATCTTATTTGTCTATCACTAGAGGTAAACTTCGAAGTGATTACACCGCACCCATTATTTCTGTCGATAACCGAATTCGTTACACTGCTTATCCCATTTGTATTACCACAACCCCACATCCCTTGTGATGACTTCACGACCAATTTCTGAATAAGTCTTGCATTACTTTGAACGACACTCTTATCTAGTGGATATAATCTGTGAATCGGATGCAAGAGTCGTCGCTTTTCAGTACTTATACGTACTACATGCACTTGGTCGTCCTTTTCTGGGAAATAGTTCCTCTAAACATCTGAAGGACGACTAACACAATCTCTCCAATTTTGGTTTTTCATGACGGCTTGATTCTAGGTAACATTTTAAGCTGTCCAAGATATTTACTTTGTAACCTGCTATGTAAATTGTCATGCAATTTTTGCATATGGATTATCTTTTTACAATTTGATCCCGCATCAACATAACAGAAGTCAACTGTTCCAAATCATTAGTATCATTTGACATGTATGTTAAGGGCCTCGAATTTATCATAACTTTACAGTTACATATGAGTGTCAATAATTCTTTATAATTGAGAGAAGCTCCTCTTAACACTTTGCATAATAAATCTTTTGTTATTTAAATGAGTCTTTTTCAAAACCTCCCCACCATGATGCTGTGGGTGGGTTGAATCTCCAAGATATATGTTGAATGGCAGAACTTTCAGTAACTTGGTCCAATTAATTGTCGGCAACAAATTGTCGGTACCTATAAAATTTGTACCGTTGTCGCTATAAATGACTGTTGGACTTCCTCTGAGAGCTACAAATCTATGTATAGCACGCATAAAACAAGGCATCAAAAGCGATATGGCCAGTTCTAAATGCACTGCTCTATATATCGCACATGTAAATAGACACCCATACTTTTTCACCGGTTTTCAAATACAGAGGACCCACCAGGCCCGCTCCAGTTACCTGGAAAGCGACTGCACCACACACGCAATCTACAGATAAAGGTGGACTATTAACTTGAATTTGCGTCATACGCATTTTGAAATCACTCGTTTGATATATCACCTACCACTTAAAACCCAAAAATTTTTCTCGAAGTACACTGATTAAGCCCTAAATACCAATATGACAAGATTTTACACGAGTCTCAAAAACCAACGTATCAGTCAGTACATGATTAGATGATAATAGTATTGACAATCCAAAATATTTTTGTCGTTTCTATTAGAAATACAGGACTTCAGACGAACTAAACCAAACCCATCGCGACACACATTTAACAACTAAAATTTGTTATCATTTTTCATAAAAACTTTCTTGAACGATTTAAAAAATTAATAGCTCTGCGTAGTTTAATTCGTCAACGGGGGAGACAAATCCAATAGGATCAAAAACTTTGCACTGCTGACAGTATACAGTGTTTAGTTACAACTTCAAATTCATCTTTGTTTAACTTGTTACGTACAACTTGTTGTAACACTACGGAAAGTATGCCGGCTAACTTCAGTTGCAGATTAGGGTGGGGCCTATAAGCCAAAAAAGAAATTAGAGGCAACGTTTCACCGAGCTGAAATAAAAAAATATTAGTACCAAATAAACATTACCGAGCATTAGTCTGTTTAACAGAAAAGAATACTCACAAAATAGTGATTAGGTGTTCATTTATTTACGTATAATCTTAGTTGAAAATTTCTGAATAACACTTAGCTAAGAAATGTACACTGTGAATTGTTCAAACACCAAACAATCAACATTAAACACAAATGTACTTTGAATCTAAATTAAAAGTATTTGTCGAGCTCGCAAACAAAACTAAATCTTACCTAATATTCTGTTAACAGGAGAGTAAGATAGCGATACTCAAAAAGTACATCACGAGCTTGCTAATATTATCAGAACTAGGCTTCTATGGTGAAATGTACCCTTTTTAGAATAATATTAACACCATCTATATACGCTACTAATTCAGAACACCTTGAACAACGTTCCACAACCACAGTAATATTTAATTATGTATAAAATAAATTATTCATATAATTAAGTATTAGATTTATAGATCTCTATGCTCATAATAATTTCCTATTTTCCAGTTACTTGTGATTAGTAAGTTAGTGACAAAATATTTAACAAACAGAAGCTGTAGAAATTTTAAGAATCCGTTAGAGTTAAAAGATTAGTTCTTCAAAAACTCACTTCATGCGGAACTCTACCAACTATCGGGCGGTATGGTGCAGCCTTCATCATCAGTGCCGGGAATCGTTCAGCAAATCAAATGGTCGGCGGGACTTAGTAAGATAACTCGACTCAACGAGAAAGGAAACCAACCATGTAACTTCAGCACAAAAACGAGCTAAAGGAACAGAAGTAAAATGTAGTGACACTTGGTCACAGTTAGTGATGCACACCAGTCACAAAGACGATAAAACATAAGACAAAGGCAGTTGTAACTGCTTGTTGAATTTCAAAACTAGCAGAACAGGAAGAATGTAGGTATTAGGAAGAAGTGTAGAATTAAAATAAAATTTTAGCAACTAAATATTTAGATAACCGATATCAACCTTTCCTTGAAAACACAAATTTTAAACAGGTGTTTAGGCAAAGATTATACTATGAATGGCAAACCAAATATATTTTAGTGGATGGATCTAGATTGAAATATGTTATCTATGACGGGATAAATTTAGAAATAGCCAAAAATACCAAAATATGTTATATGTACTTGAGTCAATAATTAAACATAGACATAATAGAGAGGGGTAAAGGGATTTTTCATTCAAGAAATGCTAACATTAGGTAATGCATGGAGTGAACATAACAAACTTACTTAGACATTTCTGCAAAGACAATGTATCGTCATCAGTATTCCAAGTCAAACCAAGGATGGACACGTGGGTACTGAGGCCTTCAGAGTAAAATGTTCTTTCTCACCCCTTAAATCAAACTTTTCATCTAACATCGCTGAGGTAACTTCTTTGGTTAACCTTTTCAAAGATTGTTCATCTTTAATACTTGTCACACAATTATCTATGTAGAAGCTACTTTTTAACTTGCAAATTAGGCTTTTTGTTTAACTTATGGGTATCACATTTTTCCAGAATCTTTCTAGATGGTATTGTATTGTCGCTCGCAAGAAGAACTGACTACAGTTCACGCCAAAGACAACCCACTTGTAATGATGAACCATGTTTTCACCTTCCAAGTTAACCTACAAAAATCTAAGAAAATCGCGATCAGACTCATTTATAGAAATCTGTTTATCCACAACCAGTTCAAACCAACTTTCTTTAAGTTTGACCAAAATATCAGGAATTTTAATTAGATTGACAACTTTGTTCAGACATTGGTTAACTAAAGGTCTGTCTTGTTCTTTAGAATTATCATCAAACACCGGGTGCATTTCTGTAATAGAGTTTCCTTTAGTCACAGGCCTATAAAAAAGGTATTGAACCCCATCAACAGAAACCTCGCCATTAACCACTTAAATAATATCTTCCTGCAACCACTCTTTTCAAATGTCTTCATTTTCTTTAAAGCATCATGCAATCGTACAGAATAAGGAATATAAATCCAATGATTTATAAGTTATTTGTAAAATAGAAAACAAAAACAAAATGTAATAGATTTAGTCAGATATTATCAGCAATAGATATGGTGTGCCTCAAGGGTCAGTCCTTGGACATTTGGTTTTTTCATTATTTATAAATGATATAGACTGTGCATAGCAATGTGTGTAAAGTGGTGCTATATGCAGATGACACAATGATTTATTATTCGGGTAAAAATATAGAAGGTGTCATCTATATAGTTAATCTAGACTTAGGAAACCTATTTGTATGGATCTGCAACAAAGGATTAAAGTTAAATATTGAGAAAACAAAATATATTACTATAGAATAGACAGTCAAGCCAAACAGAGTAATAGTAACGTGAAGTTAAAAAATAGTCTGAATACAATAAAGATTAACAATGTTAGTTAGGAAAAGATAACTGAAATAAAATATTTAGGAATTGTTATTGATGAATTAATAAGTTTAAAAAATCATATCAAGTGTATTAAAATTAAACTCTGAAGAAAAATTGGATTGCTAGGCAGCGCTGGAGGACGTTTAAATGAATGGAGTAAGATTTTACTATAAAATTTATTATTGCCCCCATTTTAAATACTGTGGCACTTTATTGTATAATCACAGAAAAAGCAATATAAATGATTTACAAACAATACTAAACAGAGCTGAACGAAACACACTGCAATATAATAAATTTTCACCGATTCAAGGTATGTTATATGCTCTGAGTTTTACGAGTATTTAACAAAGACTAATTTTTAACATGTTACTATTTATTTACAAATTAAAGAATAATCTTATACTGTTGTATTTAAATAATTTTAAGTATTTTAGAGAGATCTGCCATTATCAAACCAGGGCACAAGATGCTTTTTTCATAGAATTTATAAAGACGAAGAGAGATAAAGCTCCAATATTGTATGACAGCTTTGCTTTGTATAATGGATTGCCGAATGTAATAAAAAAGTGTATTAATTCTAAGAAATACTAGAGAATATGTCTAAGCTATGTTAAGGAATATGTTTAAGATAATTATTAATACAGAAATGTTGTGTTAAATAGCTTCAGCTAAATAAATATATCTATCTATCTATTTATACTTGTATAATACGCAGAGTTTTTATAACAGTTACATAATTCTTTGCTTATTTAAAACATTTTCTTCATGTTCCTTGTTTGGAAATATTTTTGTATATGGTTGTTACTTTATATTCTGTAACAAGGTCTTGTTTTTTTCTGTCTGCTGTATTGGGTGAGCATGTCTTTGATGTTGGTTTTGAGACCATTGAAGAATTGTATCTGTGTTTGTCTGCCAGTATTTTGTGACGACATTTAAAAGGCTAACCATACGTTTCACATAGTCACCATGATTTAAAATCTTGTTAAATTGCAGTCATTCTTTTGTTTTCGAGTTGCTAACATTAAAATTTAATAATACCAAAAAATCATACGCATGTACTATAATCTTGCATAAGGTGTTCATTAGATGTTCTGTACCGCAAAAACGATCAATTCGGAATGCTGATACCGGTGTAATGCATATAGCAAACTACTTTTCTTATGGTTATACATTCTAGCAATCGTATGTACAAATTTCTCAGTTAGCTTTTGAAGTTCTCTTGACGGTATTGGGTGATTTTCCACTCAACCCACTCCGTTTATATTTGGGTTTAGTGTGCAGCTGACTCACCTCCTAGAAGGATTTTAAAGTTGGCGTTACTTTTAATTAAACTGCTCAAATGATTTTCAGCACTTGATGTGCGGCCCGTGAGTTGTGAAGGTATCAGATATTAAATATATCAAACGTAGTTCCTTTTATTAAAACTGCAAATATGAATCATATATGATTTAATGCTGTTTTTTTTAATATAATTCACTTCTTTTATTGCTCCTGCTGTACCTGTGTAATGGGTGGTTGTAAGGTTTATACGGATATTGTGTTTAAAATTACTATTCTGTGTGGGGATGCTTTGGAACTTGGTTTCTTGTAGAAAGGCTATATTGGTGTTTAATACATCTAAAAGCTCTGCAAGTTGGAAACTTGTATTTTCGCTATTTATGCTTTTAGTGGTCAACGTATACATTTTTAATGTATTCTGGGCGATATTAAATGCTAATGATTTGTTTTACACGCTGTCCGCCGATAATCACCTGTTTAAGAAAAATTGCAAACGCAATAAGAAATCGGGTTGTGAAATAGTTGTTGTGCCATCTTTTTTGTAATGTATTTTTAATCGATATGATCGGTCTTTCACACCTCTCTTTAAAAGTTGGTTGGTTGGTTGCTGCTTTTGACATTTGTTAAGAAATCCGAGAACTTTGTATAGTGCATAGAATAATCGATAGCTGGCCACAAAAGTTTCTATTTCGACCGTACATGACTGGGTTTTTTTTGTGAAAGCGGAAACATACTTTTTGCTTCAATTTGCTCGACTGATATCGAATCGCGGTAGTCCATGCCTGATATGGTAGTCAATGGTCTCTCGTTGGTTTGAATTTCTACCAACCCCTGATTAACTATTTCGGTTCTTGCAGAAGGTTAGGACAGTTAGATGAAATAGGCTTAATTTCCCTACAGATAAAACATTTGATCTTTTTATCATTTTCATCAGTTAGAAATATTCCACATTATTCTATGTTGTATATTAGCGTGAGCATTTCTGGAATTAATTTATTTTCATTATTGGAGATAAAAACTAGTCTCCTAAAACTCATAACGCGAGTTAAAGTTCGGGCCTTTGGAGCTGGTTTTTTAAAAACACTTTGAAACTTTAACAATATTTTTATTAAGTTAAAATTTAGATAACTTGTACATAATACTAAAAATAATTATTGTACTAGTGAGTAGCTTGAACAACGAACTATGGAGTTCGAAGACTGACTGCCGGGCATTGAGCTCCCGGGCCTTTTATAATAACCTGCCCCTCACACGGCTGTGAGAACTTGCAGATCTCATGTCTGCATTTCTCTTTAATTGTACACTTTAATACAATGTAACAACTTAATTCTAAGTAATTGCGGTCTGTTGACCGCCTGTGACCTGCCACCTGCAGTATCACTGCCCTCACGGATGCAAAGTTGCATGTCCGTTCTCATGAACTGTCGATAACCTCTCTGGGTTATCCTTGTGTTACAATGTTGCATTGAACTTATACTTTTACTTAATAATTTCTAATAATTCCTATTAGATTCAATATATCAATATATATAGGTAATTGGGGGATACATAACTCCTCCCACCGTAAATGAAAAATTAAGGTTTTTCTTAATTTTTAAATACATAAAATACATTATTTAAATTCATTTAAAATTCATTGTTTCTAAGGGTATACTTATTGTTTCCTTTTTTCTCTTTGTTTCCTTAAATCTAGTACTGTTTCCTTCATTCTTATATCTAAGGTACATTTTGTATAATACATACATGATTACAAAAATTACTAAAATGATTAATACAATTGTCCAAACACTTATATTATTATAATGTAACTTTGGCGTTTTGATTTCACTTAATTGTTCTTTATAACTTTCCACTAATTTCACGGCGTGGTTGAGATCGTCTAAGTCTAGATGCTCTAGCTTCATAGGTTTCTTAATTATTTCTTCGTCTTCTTGTTGTATCTTGAATTGTAGTTCCGGTAGGTTTGCAAGTTTCTTTGTTGCTATGGGATCTTGATAAACTCTGATGACTTCATCTTTCAATTTCACATAACAATCTTCTTTGAGGGTAATTAGTTTGCTTCCGATTAATGCTTGGTTATTTTCATCTTGGTTGCAGTGGATGGTTGCTATTACTTCTGTTGGGAAAATGGCTATCCATTTGTTATCTGTAATTTTTTGAATTTTCATATTAGTTATTTGCACTTGTTTGGTTTCACAGTTTTCGTAATGATTTGAGAATTTTAATAGTTGTACTTCACAAGGGCTGTCTTCTTGAATGGTTGTTGTCGTCATCGATTGACATAAATATTGGTTTGGTGTTACTTCAGTACATTTTTCGTTTGTATAACCATATCTCAGTTCATTTAGGGATAGGAATTTGGTTTTGGGTATAATTACTTGGTATGTGCTAGTAACCTTTGTTGGAAAAGCAAATAAATGATAATAATGATAATTGTTACTTTCTACTATCTAGATTTCTATCAAAATATTATTTCGTTATTCTTAATGTTGCTAAAATTTGTTGCATTAAAGTAAGGGTGGATATTATTTGAGTAAATGTTGTATTTTGTATACTGCCTAGTTTATTGGTAGTATACCGGGGTTGCTTTTTATTTATTGTTATTGGGTTGTCCGTTCTACCTGGGTGGAGGTTGACGGTAAGGGTGATGATTGTCCATCTGAAATTACAGGGTGTCTTAGGTTTTTTAAATGAATGTATTTCGTTATTTTACCGTTGTCTACTACTGCTATGTTTTTATCTGATATTTTCTTAATTTTGAATGGTCCTAAATTTCTGGGTGCTGTTTTATGTCGCTTGCTTTGAAAGTTTTTCTCGTATACGGTTTGTCCTATTGAAAATTTATTTGAGTCGGTATTTTTGTTTCGGGTTGTGGTGATACGTTCTTTATCGTTTTCTAATTTATCTTTTACCTTGTCGTAAGTTATTTTTAGTTTTTGTTTGTGATCTTTCGCATATTGTTGATATACTTCTTTATTGTAGTGTATGTCATAGGGATTTCGTGAATCTGAATGTCCTAATGTTAATTCTAAGGGTGTAAAATTTGTTGATGAGTGAATTGTGTTATTATAGGCGATTAGTGCGTATGACATTAAATTGGTTATATGTTCCTTTTTATAGTTTATTCTTAATAATCGAATTTGTTCTAACAGGGTTAAATGTAATCGTTCAATTAGTCCGTTTGATTCAGGGTGGTTTTCCGTTATGAAATGAATTTTTATTTTGTGAAGTTCTAACGTGTTTTGAATTGTCTCGTTTTTAAATTCGCTACCATTGTCTAAAGTAATTGATTCGGGTGTTCCGTAAAATGTGAAATATTGTAAAAATCCTTGGGTCACGTCAATGCTATTTTTGGATGTGATTGGTATTGCTTGGCCTATTTTTGTGAATGCGTCTATAATTGTTAGATAGTTTTGTGCTTCTACTACTAGAGTATTGGCATGTAGTTTTTGAAATGGTTTGTCGGGTGTTTGGGTTAACATTAAAGGTATCTTTGGGGGTTTTCTATCGTATTTCGCTTTGTCACATAGTTCGCATTGGTTAATGAAATCTGTGGTCAAGTCCTTCATGTCTTTAAAATAATAGCGTCTAACAAGTTGCTTTATTGTTTCGTTAATTCCACGATGGTTGGTTTTTCCTTCGTGTTGATTTCTAATTACATAGTTTATTTCGTCAGGGTCGTCTAGTGTTATTAGTTTTCTAGTACATCTGATGAGTTCAGGTCCAGAGTTATTGAATAATTTAATGTATAATTCTGAAAATCTTTGGTATAAATGTTCGGTATTGAAATAGAAATAAAATCGTTTTTTCTCGGGGGTGTATTCTTTTAGAATTTTAATTATTTGTTCCTCATTATCATCTTTAGTTATTTGAATTTGGTATATCTTTTTGTTATCTACTTTTGTATATTTTACTGGGTTGGGGTTATTTAAAACTTCGGTTATTATAAATTGGTTAGGTTTCATATCGATTGCTTCGTTTAAGATTTTAATCGCGTTTTTTGGTTCTTCGTTTTGTGTCGAATGTATAGTGTCGATCTCGTCTGGATCTTCCCTTATTTCTGTATCGTCTACGTTTCCTATAATGGATTCCGTTTCTAATGCATTGAGTTGGATTCGGCTTAAAGCGTCGGCGTTGTTGTTATAAATTCCCTTTTTATATATAATTTCGTAATCATACTCTTCGAGTCTGATTCTCCATCTTTGTAATTTTGAATTTGGTTCTTTCAGTTTGCATAACCATACTAGTGGTCTATGGTCGGTATATATGTAAAATTTTCTTCCGTATAGGTAAGGTCTAAAATATTTTGTTGCCCAAATTATGGCTAATAATTCTTTTCTATAGTGCTATATTTTTGTTCGGTTTCATTTAGGGTTCTGGATGCGTAGCTGATGGGTTTATCGCTACCTACTTTTCCTTGGCTCAATACTGCGCCTAATGCTACATTCGATGCGTCTGTCGTCAGTATAAATGGTTTTGTAAAGTCTGGGTATTCTAATACAGGGTGATTTGTTAATATGTTTTGATTTTGTCTACTGCTTTAATAAATTCCGGGTGTGTTCAATTTTGTTTCCTTTTTAAACAATTTGTCAGGGGTTTGGTTATCTGAGCGTAACCTTTAATGAATTTGCGGTAGTAACCACTAAGTCCTAGAAATCCTTTAATTTCTTTGTTTGTTTTTGGCAATGGGTAATTTAGAACTGCATTTGTTTTGTCTGGATTTGGCATTACTCCTTGGGGTGTTATTACATGTCCTAAAATGATACTTCTTTTGTAAAATTCACTTTTGTCTAATTGTACTTTAAAATGTGCTTGTCTAAGTCTTTCGAATACTTCCTTCAATCTTTCTATGTGTTCTACTAATGATGTGGAATAAACTATGATGTCGTCAAGGTATACAAGGCATTTTTCATTGTGTATTCCTCGTAATATATTGTCCATGACTCTTTGGAAAGTAGAGGGTGCGTTCTTTAATCCAAATGGCATTCGTTTGTATTCGTAATGTCCTCTAGGTGTGCTGAAGGCTGTTTTGATATGTCTTTTCTTCCATCTCTACCTGATGGTATCCTGATGCTAGGTCTAATGTTGTAAAATATTGGCATTTGCCTAATTTGTCTAAAATTTCGGTTATATTTGGTAGTGGGTATTTGTCATCTACCGTTTTTTCATTTAACTTTCTATAATCTATTACCATTCTGTACTTTCTCTTTCCGGTTGCGTCTAATTTCTTAGGTACTATTAACACGGGGCTGCTCCATGGTGAATTGGAGTGCTGGATTATGTCTTGGTCTAATAAGTCCGCTACTTGTCTGTCAGCTTCTTCTTGGCTTGCATGAGGTAGTCTATATGCTTTTGTAAAGATTGGTTTATTGTCTGTTAACTCGATATTATGTTTTACTGTGTTGGTGAATGTCAATGGTATTCCTTCACAATGGAATATGTCTCGGTATTCAAAACATAAGTTTTTAATTGCTCTTTCTTCTTCTTGATTGATATCGGTATTAAAGCGGATGTTAGTTAAATTTTCTCTTAACATTTCGTCATGTTCTATTGGGTTGTAATCGTTTTCTAAATTTTCGTCTATTTCCATTTCGTTAAAATTTAATTCTTCTACGTTAATTGGGTCTGTCAGTGATAATTCTACGGGTAGTCGTTTGAATTTAATATTGTTGTGGTTGCATAATTATCTTTTATTTGAACTAAGGCGGTTGGGGTTTTACTCCTTGCTGAAATGTCATATGATTTATTATTCCTAAATTTTGTTAGATTTTACTGGGATTTTATTTTTCTTTCCGTTCGGGGTTCTATCGTGTATTTTTGTTCAATTTGTGTGTTTTGAAATTTAATTGGGATTTTTCCGTATTTTGTCCTTAATAAGCGATTTTTAATGTCAATGTTGGCTCCTAATTTTCTTAGAAGGTCCATTCCGATTAATCCGTCATATTTGTCGTTAAATTCGAATACACAAAATTTATGTTTCATTTTAACATTAAATGTTCTCGGTAAGGGTATATTGGCTACGAATTGGTGTAGTGTTGTTTGATGGGCTGTTTTGATTTTGAATGGTTCTCTTTCTACATAATCTAAATAATGTTTTTGTACGGTTCTGGGGCTAATTAATGTTTTAGATGATCCGGTGTCGATTAATAGTTTGAATTTGGCGTGGGGTATTTCAATGTATGGTAATACTAAATGATTTATGTTATTTAAGTTTATTAAGTTTGGTCGGTTATGAATTGGTCCATATGAAAATTTGAATTCGAGTTTTCGTCGTCGTACTCCTCGTAAGTTTCGTGTTGTTCGTCACGTTCATAAGTTTCTGCATGGTTTGTTTCATTGTTCGTAGGTGTCTCAATGTCATTATTCTAGTCAGTGTCAAATTTTTCTATTTCTTGATGAAATAATTCTTCTGATGTAAAATTACGTTTCTGATGAGGGTTTGGTCGGATATGTGTTATTTTTGTGTTTTGTCTGGTGTTACCAGATGAGGTGTCCATTGGTGTTGGTTTGTAATAATTGTTAGGGTTGTTATGAGTGTTAGTCATTGGTGTATTTCTATTAGGGTTTGCGTTGAATGCTGGTCTTTGTTGGTTTAGGTTTTGATTAAATCTTGGTTGGAATGCTGGTTTCGTAAAAGTTGGGTTGAATGTTGGTCTTGAAAAATTTTTAAATTGATTATTAAAATTGGTATTGTTAAAACTTGGGTTGTTACTTCGCGGTTGACTTGTTTGTGGGTTAAAGGGTGTGAATTTTTGTTGAGGGATTGTTTGTCTTGTAGCTTGTATAGTTTTTGTTGGTGAATAACTTTTATTCGCGTTGGGGTTGTATAGTCTGTTGCGGTAATACATTATATTTTCTTCTTCTATTACTAGGCTCATAGCTTCTTCTAGATTTTGGGGTCGTTGGAATCTGATTTTATCCGATAGTCGTTCTGGTAAAGCGTTTATGTATGTGTCTAGTGCCATTTCGTCGTACATTTTTGTTTTTAAATGTCTAACGTTTTGATCGGGTTCTTCGATTTTTAATTTTGTTAAAATTAAACTTCTCACGTCTTGGCATTTCATTCCGAATTGGTAAGGGGATTGATTGTGTTCCATTCTAAGGTTTATTAGGTCTCGTACCAGGCATTTTATATTACGTTGGTCCCCGAAATATGCAATTAGTAGCTGTTTAAACTGGTCCCATTCCGATAAATCGTCCCTACTGGCGATTAAGGTTAGTGCCCTTCCGGCTAGTTTACTTATTACTAAGCGTATAAGCAATGAATTTCTTGCGTCATCTCCGGGTTTGTAAAAGGTTTTTAGGAACATTTCACATGCTCCAATGAAATTCGAGAGATGGGCCTGCGTGCCATCAAACGTCTGAATTGTCTCTAAATAGAGACGTAAGTCTGTGTTACTCATGTTGGTTAAGGGTTGTTTTCGATTTTTTGGAAAATTTTTAAAATTTTTTTTTTTTTTTTGAATTAAGCTTTATTTCGCTATTTGTATTGTTACTTTTGCTTCGGATTTATTAATTTTCCGTTTGGGTTGTGAAATTTCAAATTTTGTAAAAATTGGGGTTAATTTTCTATTTGTAGCGTTTATTATGCTTTGGATGTATTAATTTTTCTTTTGGATTAAGTAATTTTGGATTTTGTAAAAATTGGGGATGATTTTTCTTTTTATGACGTTATTTTTGCTTTGGTTTCTTTAAATTTTCCTTTTTAGATTGGATAACTTAGAGTTTTGTAAAAATTGATGTTGATTTAGCTATTTGAAACGTTAACTTCGGTTTTGGTTTGTTAATTTTTCAATTAGATTAGGTAAATAAAATTTTGGTAAAGGTTGATGTTTATTTCGTTATTTTTCGGCGTTATTTTTTTAGTTAGGAATGGTTAATTTTCAGTTTGGATTGGGTGGATAAAATTTGGTAAGAATTTGAGATTAATTTCGTTCTTGTAGTATTAGATTTATTAATTTTAAGTTTATATTGCGTCGAGTTATTTTTAAAATCGTAGTCGTTGTTTATTTATATTTAATTACACAATGCGGTGATGTATTCACGAGATTTGTATTCAATAATGTTGAATTTATTTACCGTAGTCTTGGATTAATTGTTTTATGCAGCTTTTAGTTCGTCTTGAGTTTTGCTTCTTAAGGAATCTTAAATGGATGGGTTTATTCTCGTTTAGCTTTGTTTTGGTTAAATTCTGTTAATTAATACTCTTTCCGTGGGTTTTACTGAGTTGCGTAAACGTACAGTTCGTCTGTCTTGTGTTCTACTTATAACTTAAGGTTGATTACTCCTGTACTTCATGGTTGAAATTGAATACTTTGTTGAGGTAATTGCACTTACAGGTGTTAGTTTATGGAATTAGATAATTGACTTTCCGTACTCGCTAATGTAAAGTGTTATGTCTGTTTTATTTTTAGATCTCTCGGTACTGCTTGACTTGTAATTGAACTCTTCGTTATGTGCGTTTTCAGGTTTACAATTATGAGCGTTTTGCGTTATTCTATTTTCGTATTGAAATAATGCACTTTATAATGCTGGTTACTTAGTTGAAAAACGTTTAGAGTTTATTGCAATTGTACACACTTTTATGGATTGTAGGTATTAATGTAGAAACTGCGTCGATTTTATTATCCCGTGTATGATGCAAATTGAAATTATACTGAAAGTTGAAAGTTATTTCTTTAGTACTGTGCAAGGATTCTGAAAGCGATTTTAATAATGATATTGCGTTGTTAAGCTGAAAGTTGAAAGTTATTGCACTTCTCTGATGTTCTAAGTGTATAAAAGATGCGAGCTTTGTTTTCTTAGGTGGTTTTAAGTTACCGTATTTTTAGTTAATGCAGAATGTTCTTGTGATTTATTCAGTATTATAGAGGTCAATGGTTTAATTAAACGTTCTGTACTGCTCGTTCGAATTAGCTTTGAACTTAAGTTTGCGTTCTGTGTTTCTAGTTTGCCGGTTTATAAACGTGCGTTGAATCGCGGTAATTATTTGGTGTTAGTGAATGTGCGCCCGTTTATTTTTGGATTATTTTGAGTTCGTTCTATTTATTATGGTAAGGATCTCTTAATATTAATTCTCATTTACTTTTAAAAGAAAATCTCTTTTTAAATTCAATTCTTATTTGCTTTTTTAAAGAAAAAATATTTCTTTGTAAATAATCAAGTCTCATTTGCTTTTTAACATTCAAGTTTCATAAAATGTTATACAGTCTCGTTTTGAAAATAATTCACTTTGAACTATTTTCAAAAATATTCATAATATAAAATACATAAAACGATAGTAATCAATAGTTATAATACTAGCATATATCAATTATAGTTTGGTTTAAAAAATTTTTTTATGGAAATGAACTTACATTAGTTTCATCTGTTTCTTTGGTGGGTTCGATCGATTCTGTATCTTGTCCACCTTGGTTTGTTTTGTTGGCCTTAGACGATTCTTGTTCCTTGTCCAACTTGGTTTGTTGCTGGATTTAGACGATTTATGTTCTTCCTCCAACTTGGTTTGGGTTCTGCCAAAATTTCGAATTAAAATTCTTGGTCACCAATCTTCCGATTTTTGGATTTTCAGTGCCCTTTTGACATCCGTTACGACTGCGCCAGTTAAAGTTCGGGCCTTTGGAGCTGGTTTTTTAAAAACACTTTGAAACTTTAACAATATTTTTATTAAGTTAAAATTTAGATAACTTGTACATAATACTAAAAATAATTATTGTACTAGTGAGTAGCTTGAACAACGAAGTATGGAGTTCGAAGACTGACTGCCGGGCATTGAGCTCCCGGGCCTTTTATAATAACCTGCCCCTCACACGGCTGTGAGAACTTGCAGATCTCATGTCTGCATTTCTCTTTAATTGTACACTTTAATACAATGTAACAACTTAATTCTAAGTAATTGCGGTCTGTTGACCGCCTGTGACCTGCCACCTGCAGTATCACTGCCCTCACGGATGCAAAGTTGCATGTCCGTTCACATGAACTGTCGATAACCTCTCTGGGTTATCCTTGTGTTACAATGTTGCATTGAACTTATACTTTTACTTAATAATTTCTAATAATTCCTATTAGATTCAATATATCAATATATATAGGTAATTGGGGGATACATAACTCGCGCTTGAATTTAGCAAGTCACATGCTTGCACCTATAAAAGAAACAGGAGACAGTAATTTGACAGTTTCTTTAGGGCTTCTTCTATCGTGTGATGGAGTATATATTTGATAACACAATTCTTTTGAACGATGTAATGAGCTTCCTTACAGTTATGAATATGACACTAATATTAGTAGAGTATATACCTTCCTTCTGGCACACTTCGTACCTCACTTGATTGAACCCCCCCACCTTGCCTACTTACGTTGCCGATTGTTGATGGGGGCGTGCCTTATGACGATCCCCATGACTCATTTGAATTCCTCATTACGTTTATTAGCCTTGCGGGTGCCCCATTCGGCATTTTGTGGTCTAGAAAAATAACGATCCTCATGAATCATTCGAATTCTTTCTTGCGGGTGCCCCATTCGGCATTTTGCGGTCTAGAAAAATTTTTTAACGATCCTCATGACTCATTTCAATTCTTCATTACGTTTATTATTCTTGCGGGTGCCCCATTCGGCATTTTGCGGTTTAGAAAACATTTTTTACGATCCTCATGATTCATTTGAATTCTTCATTACGTTTATTAGCCTTGCGGGTGCCCCATTCAGCATTTTGCGGACTAAAAAAAATTTATAAAAAATTGCAAACCGAGTTAACATATGCCAAGGTTTATTAAAAATTAAATCATAACATAAGTATGGAGAATCAAAATTGTAAAGGGTAATTGTTTCAGTTCTCTGGGTTCGGTGGTTTCTGTGCTCAATCACTTCATCTACCTCTTTTTTCCTATCTCTGCTTGTAATATATCCCATACTATTCACCAAAAATGCCTTAGAACGTATTCCGTCCTTCTATTTCTCTTTTTCCCCAGATATCCTTGTTCCCCTACTATTTCTATAACCTATTTGTTATTATCTTTGTCTGTCCATGCTATCGTCCTCATACATCTGAAGCACAGCATTTCAGAAGGCTGATACCGTTTTTCTGTCTGCGTTTCAGACTGCTCGTATTTCATTGGCATACTGTGCTGTGCTCCACACATATGCTTTCAACAATTTTTTTCTTGTTCTATGTTTGTTGTCTTTCCTCATAGGCGCTCTTCTTTCTTGTTAGATGCAGTTCAGTCACCTTCTATTGTTTTACAATTATATACCCTATTTCTCCGACCTTCAGTGGTTGTCAAGGGAGGTAAGCAGCCTGTGGCTGCCAAGTACCCCCAACACTTAACCATTTACCGATTTAATATATTTTCCAATATATCTTTTCGCAGTCACCATTAGTTGCAGATATTTCGCAACCAACAACTAGTTGTTTATACTAATCATCAGATTTATCTGCACTTATTTTTTCGTCATTAGGTTTTCCGTCTCAAAACTGGTTGGACACGTATCTGCACTTCTGAGCTAGCCTACATAGTTCCCTGAAATTCTCACACAGCATGTGTATACAGCTCGTTCCCCTTCTATTGTTTTCTAATTTTATGCCCTATTTGACCGAGATTCAGTGAAGGGGGTTAAGCAACCTGTGGCTACCAAGATCCCCCAACACTTAGACATGCCGAAATAATGGTTTTCCAGCAAACTCTTTCACACACTTAACATTATTCGAGAATATTGCCCAACCAATTCTTGTAGTTACTTATAATAATCATCATGTTTAAGCACAGTTATTTTTTTCTCATTAGTTTATCCATCTTGGGATTGGTTGGATGCGAACCTCCATTGATTTCTATTCTGGGCTAGTCTACACATCTCCCTGAAACCCTTACAGCCTACATCTTTTATTATCTGTGTGCAGTAGTCTAACCTAGGTCTGCCTCTTCTTCTCTTTTTTCCTATCTCTGTTTCTAATATATTCCGCACTATTCCCTCATGCCATAGTATGTGGCCTATCATTCTATCTCTCCTATTTTTTACCGTTTTCCACATATTTCTTTCTTCCCCTACCATTTTTGTACCTCTTCGTTCTTAACTTTGTCTGTCCATGATATCTTTATCATACGTCTGTAGCACCACATTTCAAAGGATTCAACCTTTTTCTTGTCCGTTTCTCCTACTGTCCAGGCTTCACAGTCATACAGTGCTGTGCTCCACACATATGTTTTAAGCACTATTTTCCTTGTTTCTATGTTTGTGGTCTTTGAGCACAGTAGTTGCTTTTTCTTGTTAAATGTAGCACGACCTTGTGCTAATCTTTGTTTTATATCTTTTGTGCTTTTCCCATCTTGCGTTATTTGGCTTCCTAGGTAGCAGAAATCCTTAACCTCTTGTAAGTTCGTGTTACATACTTGTATTCTTGTTTTTGATTTATTTTCCCCACCTTTGCATACTACAACTTTAGTTTTAGTTTTGTTAATTTTCATACCGTATCTCTCTGTTAGAACTGCTTCCATTTTATTAAGAGCAGCTTCTAACTCTTCCTTGCTAGACGCTAGTACCGCTATATCATCTGCAAATCTAAGCATATCAATTTTTTGTCCCTGCATAGTAATTCCAAATGCCTTCCTACATTTGACAGTATTCATTGCCTCTTCTATGTACAAGTTAAAAATCAATGGGGATAGGGCACATCCCTGTCTCACCCCTTTCCTAATGTTTACTTCTCTACGTTCCTGCTCTAGTTCTTTTACTGCTGTTTACTCTTTGTATAAGCTATGTACTATTTGTCTATCCCTATAACTTATTCCAATCTTTTTGAGTATTTCAAACATTTTTTTCCAATTTACATTGTCGAATGCTTTTTTTTTTTTATTCTTTGGTAAAAAAGATTAAAAACATATTTATTACTTAGCAGTATGGTGCACGCTTTTAGGTTAAACATGAATATACATTGTGACCCCTAAACAGGCAAGTAATATATATACAAATTTAATCTGAGCAATATATACAACTTATAAACTAGGTAAAATAAAATCTATCATCTATTTCCCTATGCCCCCATGCATACGTTAAGGTCGTGTTAGGGATGACGAAACGCTTGTCATCTGCGCCCGATAAACTAACCTTGTTAAGTAACAGCGTAAACAAATCATGTATTTTGCTCCTGATAGACCGCATCGAATGCACGAGGGCTCGGAAGTTACTGTTATGTGCTATCAATACTTATACCCTTCACAACATTACGCTTAACCCCTTTAATCTTTTTTCTTACATCCCTCTCGCTAACTACACAGTAACTCTTGGCGCGAGTACTCACAAACTCTAGAAGTAACTCACCACCAAACTCATCCTTGAACTTTCCGCGCACTTTCTTGTTTACAAGTGGGATGTTATATTTATTGTCTGGGTGGTAGTCACTAGTGTCGAACAGGTCCAGGCGGGCTCGAATATCACTGTACAAGTCTTCTGTCTCTACACTATACACGAGCGAATCGGTATCTGTATACAAAAGCGAAAGCTTAGGCCCATACAGAGGCATCAGTTCCTCATAGCGAAAGTCGTAAATTAAGGATTTTGATAGATCTAAAATCGTAAAGCCTGCATATATAGATTTGTTATAGGTGACTTTAACGCGGGCCATCTGTATGAGTGCTAAATTTTCGCCTAGTACCAGATTACAATCGAAGTTCGGGCGGGCAATCAGGGTACTCGCGCACAAGGTCTTCCGGTCATACTCCCACCTAGTCACGAACTTGACGTCGACGCGCTTGTCTACATTCTCTATGGTTTTATCAAAGATAGCATTGTTTATGAGTTTGAAAAAGTCCTTCTTAAAAGCGTTGGCGGCACGAGTGCGAAGGTCCGTGTTCAACTCGATATAATGCTTAATTATATTTGTAATATTCGCCTTTTAGATAGACGTGTATATTAATATGATCGTTGTATGCACGTTTTAATATATATGCAAATCATACAGGTATATTCATTCATCATGATTAATCCTCAAATCAAAAAGTTTATTATTAAACATCGATTTTGCATACACTAGCAATCTGAATATTTTAGTTGTCATGCGTACATCACCTGATTTGAAGGACTATTTCATTCAGTTTTATAAATTGATAAACATCTCTCTTGCAAACTGATTAATCATCAACTACTTTGAATATCTCATGTCAGGTGTACAACGTTCGATGTGGTTTGCTGGCATTGTTAAAGCACTACATTTTATTTTTCAGTACTCCACTCGAAGATATTTTCTTAATTGGAAATTTTGAGTTTTGCTGAACCCTCGTCGTACCAAGCAAGGTAGGGGTTTTTAACACACACACGGGACCTACATTATACCTATCATCCGAACGAGGGCGTATTTTTGTGAAAAATGCTCACTTAACGTTTTTCAAGCAGTCCATATTGGGATTCGAACCCTGGACCTTGGACTTAGTAGTCACATGTATACCAACTAAGCCACAGAACCGCCGTACTTACCTATACATCCAGTCAACTGGTGTGGAAAAACAGGATATTGGATGATGCAACAACATTCTTCTCAGCTAAGTTGAACCCTGCCTCTGTTGGATCTTATAAGGTTAGAAAACTCAGTCATTCCACCAATTAGTTGGAAAACGATAATGGTAAACTTTTATCATTTCAAATTAGCGCAGTTAGGCAACCAACGAAGACGATGAACTGCAAAAGTCGTCCAAGGACGGATTTTTCTAATAAAGAAACAGTAAAGTTTTCACATTAAGTAGAAATTGAAATGGTTTTTAAATTAAGGAGGCAGTAAATTTACAAATACGAAATGGAACGTAACATCGTCATAAACTGTTATGTGTGAAATTGACTTTAACTATCTAAATGAAATTTATCACAGACACATAACGGTACTAATCCACCAGCTAGCTTACAGTGGCGAGGGATCAGTTCTATGAAAACCTGGGTATATCTCTGAACTATCTTTTTAATACAGAAATCTTGAGCGCCAACCCACCTGGATTTTTCAGTCTCACTAGGCGATTGGTGGTCTATGAGATGATATTAAATGGTTCTTAACTTTCTGCAATACAGGCTGGTAGAGCTTTGTGAACACAATCTATAAAAAAACTCCAAGTTATTCACTTAAGCTATATTAACACGTGAACATCATAGTATTTGATAACAAAACAAACTGATTAGATGAACTTTACCTAATTCGCCAAATATGCGTATAAAAGGGTAAATTTGTTAAGTATAAGTATTCAACCACAATAAATGGGCATCTATAAGTTCATGTAATTATAATTGTGGCACTTTTCTTGGTTATACGTCACTTTTAATCAAGTGAGCACTAATGTACAGGTCCTCGTAATAAAGAAATAGTTGTATACAATCAAATATAAAATAATAGTTTAAAATATGTAGCAGATTGAAAAATTTAATGACTTACAGCGTATTTATATAAAGGCGTCGCCGTGGATCAATGTAGTAAGCGTAAGACTACGGATCCCAAGGTCCTGGGTTCAAATCCCAACACGGCCGACTGCTTGAAAAATGGCAGGTGAGCATTTTTCACAAAAATTACGCCCTCGTTCGGATGGGAGGTTAAATGGAGGTCCCGTGTGTGAGTGTTGTCATGCACGTTAAAGATCCCTACCTTGCCTGGAACGGCAAGGGTTCGGCAAAATTCTAAATTTCCAGGCAACAAAAAACTCGCCTCCTGGCCAATGTAGTACCTTTCGGGTGGAGCATTGGAAATGTAAATGAACAGTATTTATATAATGCTGGAGCGACCTTGTTATGCGAGACCAAAAATGGGGTTATTGGAAATTCTTTGAATCCAGAAGGTGTTGAAGAAAGCATCCACTACCGGACTACTTTCACTGGTAACAGCAATTCAGGGGCCTTTTTTACTAGCAAGCCCAAAATTTTTAAATTACCGCCACCTTGTATTATTTAAACCTGGTACTTGCTCACCGGTAGTTATTAGTCAATTGAATTAGAACAACTTGTAATGCATGAATGGTCGACTGAATTGATTTTCTCCTTTCTAATATGATTCGGTGGTATTTATAAATTATAATATTCTTGGGATGTATGCGATTTTCTGGTTCACAGGTTTTGTATGACTTGAACTCTCTAAAGGTCGAGGTCAATGATGTTTAGGTGCGTGAGAATAATTATTGGTATTTCCACACTGTTCGTTTGATAGCACATCTGTATCATTGAGTGGATCAGTACTTCTTAAATTTTATACTATTTTATGGGTTTCTATTGGTTTGAGTGATTTATAATGATTTCCGTTCCTTTCAATGTGTGAGAATGGTTTCGAATATACGTTGGCAGGATTACTATTCATGGAAAAATATGTCCATATTTTTAAAATTTAACATCCAACATGTGAAGTCCCTTATATTACTGGTAGTAAAGAATGTAGTGGGTACTTATTCTGTTTATTTTGATACTTTATTTTAATATTATATTGAGCAACTCCTTTATAAACTGTGAAACACCCAGATTTCTATAAAATGTGACAGATATTTTCATGCTAAAGTTCATTTTAACTAACTTAAGTTATCCTATATACAAATGTTTGCTCAATTAACGCACCAGCATTACAAAACTGGTAGTTATTTATACACTGAGGGTGATTAGTTTTTGTAGCACCGAGTTTCTAACATTCAAAACTTACCTTTGAGACCAGACACCAATTTTATTTCATAAAATTACCATTTGTAACACGACTTTCTTAAAGAGCCGCATTAATTGTACATCGTACTATAATGGACAAATACTACGACATCTTTAACAGCGATAACCCCACCCTCCAACGTATGACATATTACAATCCGCTCCCCCTAAAAGAATTAAATGTTAACGTGCATAATATTACAAACCTTTCAGAGATTTGCAAATTTCTAGTAAACCATTTTCAGAATGTGCAGTCAAATTGCATCTCAAGTAAATGAAAACTCTGAACTCTACACGCTCCTTCCAAAGTTCAATAATAGCCTCAGAAGAACTATAAACACCACTTACAATGGAAGATTTTACCAGCGCTGCACAATGTTTAAATAAAAGTAAATCACCAGGGTCCAATGGACTAACTGCAGAATTTTATCAGAAAATTTGACCCCATTTAAAACCTTTATATATCCTCAAGTTATTGAATTTATATGAAATTTAACTATATAAAAATTAATCAGCTGATTTTACTTTAAGCGTATTGGATACCTTAAAGTCGCTCCCAGGGCGCAACACAAATTGAAGGCACTCATTCTTCTAAACTTTAAAATTTTTACCTAATGTATTAATATATCATAGTCATCTTTAATTTATGTCATAAAAGTCAAATTTGAAGTTTTTATTATTTCGGCAACGATCCTTGGTCATGGATCGAAACGTAAATAAAGTCAGTTTTAACAACTCTGAGTGGTTTAATTCCTAAAGAAGATTAAGAAAAATACAAAACAAACCACAACAAACATACCGGGAGTATTTACAGGTCAGGTATGGACCTTAAATTTGTATTTGTTTTAGACACTTAGATAATCTATAAATAAAGCTATCGCACTCCAAAAATTCGCTCACGTTCTTAATAAAATGCAGAAACAACGAAATAATACCAAAAGGATTCAGTATCAAATTTGGTCACACAAGCAATAAACTATCAAGGATCCTTGAAAGAGCAAGTTATAGTATGATGAGAGAAAGACTACAAAACCACCAACAAATTATTTATAAGTTAAAACAAGATATTGAGGGCATTATAAATTTCATACGAATAACGGTAACAAAAGACGATTTTGATAAAATTCTCGTTAGTTAAAAACATACTATGAATCGGAATTTTCCAAACAAAAAGAAATTCACAAAGAAATTTAATAATCTATTTATAGAGAAAAGTAACACGCAAATTAAAACGTTAAAAACAGCAACACCATGCTAAACGCCGTCAAATTTATCAAACAGAACTATTAATGACACAGAAAAACTAATTTTATCAAAAAGACCTG
This sequence comes from Platerodrilus igneus, assembly GCA_036346225.1. Lineage (NCBI taxonomy): Eukaryota > Metazoa > Arthropoda > Insecta > Coleoptera > Lycidae > Platerodrilus > Platerodrilus igneus. Next base: position 378,923 of record JARFIW010001470.1, read on the forward strand.
AACTTTGCAGTAACATTATAATGTGAATAAGGGCCGTTATACTTGCGGCCACGTCTCCAATGCTCCACCCGAAGGTACTACATTGGATTTAAACGCGAAAATATAAAAGTGCTTCAAATTAAATGTAATTTCAAAATTAATCCATTCTAAATAAAAATCTAACAACCTGAAACAAAAACTAAAAATAGGGTTTGAGTAAAGGTATCCCTAGCGTTGATTTGGAGTGTGTCCGATCAACAAGATACACGCGAAAGTAAAAGAGGAGGGATCCGTAATACCGGATAGCAGTCGCCGGCTCTGCTTACCGGTGTGACATGAAGGGCCTATTTAAAACTGTCCAAAGCTAGCTAACTAATTAAAAATGGATTCAAATTTCTAAGCATTCGCCAAATATTTTAATAGTGAATCCAGCTATTTTGCCTGCTCTATATATTTACAAATTCATCCTCCTGGTCTAAGCAATTTAGCCTAAATCCGTCCCTAGCTTTCATGCCCTAACTGATTTATATTATAATTACAATCTTCTCCATTACATTCTTCTTTCCCATAAAAATGCTGCCACCAAAAATGACGGCAGAACGTCAGAAAAAACAATTCAAGCCCCAAAAATAATATAATACATGCAAATAAATATAAATAAATTTAATATATATATATATATATATATATATATATATATATATATATATATATATATATATATAATATAGAATTAATAAGATGAATAATAACTTAGACTTTTTATAAAGCCCAAATGATCATTTCAAATCGAGCTAGTAATTGAAAGAAGGAAAATATAAGGCCTTGGACAGGATTTGATTTCCTTCTTTCAATTACTAGCTCGATTTGAAATGATCATTTGGGCTTTACTTAAAAAGCCTAAGTTATTATTTCATCTTATTAATTTCAATACGTAAGTATTTATCAACTTACCTTGTGTAAAAAACTACTTATAATATTTATATATTAATACTTGGCTTATAGCCGTGATTTTGAGTGTTGCTTCCTGTCTATATCTGACATAAGTAAAAACTTGACAATTTCAGATATGATTGACAAAATGCTAAACGTAATTGAAAGTTAGGTTTATATATGGTACTGTACACGATTTAGATTTGTAAATTTCCCAATTATAGCCATCGGCCTCGGTAGCGTAATTGGTTAACGCACAGTTCCGGCAAAACTGAGATGCAGGTTCAAATCCTGTCCAAGGCCTTATATTTTCCTTCTTTCAATTACTAGCTCGATTTGAAATGATCATTTGGGCTTTACTTAAAAAGTCTAAGTTATTATTTCATCTTATTAATTTCAATACGTAAGTATTTATCAACTTACCTTGTGTAAAAAACTACTTATAATATATACATATATATATATACATATATATATATATACATATATATATATATATATATATATATATATAAAAACAAATAAACATCTAAAAGCATAAGCATGTAACAGTGCATTTAGCAGAAGTATCACCCAAATAAATTATCGGGTGCGTTCGCATAAGCATTATGTCGGCTAGCGTCATTACACACAAAAACCTGCTCCTTAAATTATTTCAAAAAAAAATCTTTTTATTAATACAAATAAATGCTTATGCGAGTACATCCGCCACAATTTTATTCTTACCTTCATTATAAATTTTCCCAGCATCCGAGGACCTGCTCGTCTGCATACATCTATTTGTTTCTTACTTCTAGGGTGATGGTTATGTTAACTCCAGCATCATACACAGAGAACTGAACAAACTGCGAATGTAAATTTGACTATATCGAAGTACACGTGCTGAAAATAGAACAACATCGAAAAATTCCAACTAAACTTTGTGTTAATTAAATTTGAATAATCTTGTTTAGAAATCTAAAATCGACAATGCAATTCATTGGTTAAAGCACTGATAAACGTTTTTCAACACACGAAGGATAGCAACCAGAACTGTATAAATATAAATTCGAATTCTGCAGAAGACAGCCTCGTGCTCGCCATAGCCTGGTACTCCTCTCTTCTCTGCAGTACTCCTCATAGCCTGCAGAACTTTCCAAGCGGTGCTCAGAAGACAACCGAAGACCTTCTGAACCCTCTTTCTCTTGTATATATTGTAAATAGTAGTTTTTATGTGCATATAATTTCATTTCATAATTTCTTTTAACGTAACTTTGACCCACCACTACAAACACGAAGACTACCGAAGAGATCCGAAGACCACCGAAGATGTCTAGACCTCGTCGACCTGTATATCTCTCCAAATCATCGTTGTTCAAGTTCACACTGGGCCTTATAAGCAACTTCCGAAGCTTCTCGAAGAAAGCTAAAGACTTCCGAAGACTTATACACTCCATTAAATGGTGCATACAGACATTTAATCGGTGTTCAAGTTTAATTCTGGCTCCACAGCAACCAAGAAGTCATCCGAAGCCATCCTAACTGCTAAATCATTCAATTTCACTTTTTATATTATGTAAATTTGGAACTTATAATGATTTTGCTTATGTTTATTAAACAATTAGCTAAACCCAGCCTACTTGGTTTAAGGCGCCGCCCCCTTTGAATGATAACAAATGTTGCCCAACGCGATTGGGCCGTCTTCATAAGAAGATTTTGCAAACAGCCCGCTTGCAAGAACCCCCATCATGCCCGAGACCGGAAATGAACGTCCCAGTGATCCTTTTGACTTTAATTTCAGAAAAGGTAACTTTGATCGATTACATCAATTACTATTTATTATTGACTGGAATGACTTAAATTCTTTTAAGGATGCAAACATTGCAGTTGACCATTTCTACAAGAAATTTAGAGAGTATTTGATGAATGTGTACCTAGAGCAAACAAATCTAAACAATATCCTGTATGGTTCAATGTTCAAATAATAAAGAATTTAAAACGCAAAGAGTACATTAGGAATTTTAGTAGTAGAGCAAATAATTTGCAAATTAAAGTAGAATATAATAAACTACAAAGGATTATGAAACGAGATATGGCCAAATCTTTCAATCAGGATATAATACAGGTCCAAGAAAGCATTAGGGAAGACCCAAACTTATTTTGGCAGTTTGTAAATAACAAAAAAAAGGAAAAGAAATAATGTCTCCATTCCGGCTGCAGTTTATATGAATGTCAAGGAATACAATAAAGGTGAGGTGATTGCACTTATTTCAATGGTGTATACAGCACTTAGCAGATTATTGATTGCACTGTAGACTATCGTAATATCATATCTGTTGATCTAGCGATATTACAGGCAGTTGATGATAAGGATATAATAGAAGCAATTCAGAAAATTAAAGGTAATAAATCCGTAGGACTGGCTGTACTCCCATCATATATTATTAAGGGGTGTATGGATTACTTTAATTATCCTTTAAAAATCATATTTAACCTAAGTATAAAACTAAAACATTCTTAGGTTAACATTCTTATGAAGCTCAGAGGTCTTGCTTTGCAAAATTAAGAAATCGAACAACTGCTTACAAGTATACTTTTAAGTCAAAAACTGTTTAAATTTTAAGTGCTATATTGCGGTAGCATAAGGAAAATAATAGAAAATTAGCCAAATTTTCAACTTTAGCTATCTTTAACGAATTAACTGCATTAAAATGCACATTAATAAAATTTAAAAGCGATCCAGAGGTTTTAAATTGTATTTTAAATAGTAATTCGTGATTCTATGAGATGAATTGTAGCAATCTTGAAGTTTGGTAAACGCTTGTTTGTATAAATTAGCGTCAAGATATAAATTCGAAAATAAAACCAATGCATCCCACCTGAGATATGAAAACATGTATTGATACTTGTGAATCTCCAGGATCTGATTGTTTTCGTGAACTAAACTTCTGTATAATAAAGTGAAATTTTGCTAGTTTTCTACACAACCACCAATGGAATTATACTAAGGGATATTTAATAACTGGTAGGGGCTTGAGATGACTGGCATATCGCCATCAGAATTAGAAGTTTTTTGTTTCATATTAAGAAACCCCGTCCGATAACAACTATTAAATTATTGAAAAAAAAATTTTTAGAATTTATTTAATTTTTGCTTTTCTGCAGTTGAATTGTAATTTAAATCAAGTTGTTGTTCAATGCCTTATATTCGAATAGATCTTGCTTCTACGACAGCGAAATGAGTTGCGGTTTTAACGTATCCATTGATTTCCGTTAAACGTGAAAATTTTTTATCTAATTTCCTGTCTAGAAAATTTCTATTGGCCATGATTAAATGGTGCAACACAGAAATCACCAATTATTTATAATTAAGAGAATTAACAAAAATGGGTTTGTTTGTACACAAACACCAATGACATCGATTTGAAAGCTGTTGAATGAAATGTGATAAGTAGGACACACACGGGAAATTTAGATATCACTTTAATGACCTTTCTAATATAAGGCGTTATAAATTGTTCGGGCTTGCAAGTAACTCGGACATACATATTTATGTGTTTGAAGCTAAGAAGCAAGAAAGAGAGAAAGCTATAAATGTACTTTAATATTCGACTCCACATGGATTAAAAATCTGGATACACCTGTGCTCGAGTATAGTGTGGACTGTTATGAGGTAGAAAAGAAAAATCACAACAAATACACAAAAGCCACTTACCTGAAGTAAAATACTGAATCCTTGCATTGGCACTAACAATGATGAAATGTATGGCCAGAAACTAGGGAACAAGCTAGACACATTTATGTTTGCTGAGCACTTACAATCAAGGCATTTGTGTTCTCATCTTCAACTGTGTAGAGTGATAGGTAATGCAAATTATGAAGGAGAACAATGGCACGAACAATAAGTTTTATAACTTCATTATAAACACGAAAAGAAAATGTTGTATTTTAACCTAACTATTAAATACTATATAAATTAAATTATATTATAGGTAACTATGATATTTTATTAAATGATTAATTTGCATTATTTTTTAGGTTTCTGATGGAAAACATTAAAGACTCTACAATTTTAAGTTACTGAAATTTGAGAAAAAATATTACTAGTTACTTAGAAATCTCCAAGAACCAATACTCTGTGTGTTTGGTGATACATAGTTAAGTTAACTTATTATTTGTAAGCGTTTGTGACTAGCTCACTTACTGTTTATTTATAAGTGATTTTCTTCTATTTTTGTTATTTTATTTCAGTAACTTAGTCTTGTTATATAATTTAAGAAATTGTTTTTGTCTACCTATATATTTTTGAAAATATGGAATTTGTAAAATCAGAGTTACAAATATTAGTTCTCTGTAACGTAACGTAAAAAATAGAATTCCTGAAATTGATATAATTTACATTAGTTAATATTGATAGAGCATATGTTGTATCTGGATGTTGTTGCATATATATATATATATATATATATATATATATATATATATAATAATAATAATAATACTAAATTCTCGAACATAAGTAGTTAATATAATAGTTAAAATCTTGGTATGCAATCGTTCATGCAGCAATAAAAACTACAGTGTCAAATTGTAATTCTATTCTAACGTTTCGGCACACGAATTATGCCTTCTTCAAAGACTAAAATTTGCTGAAATAGTAACAAGATCTGAAACAATACAATCCATCTACTTACATAATTACTTTGACTTTATATAAATGATAGTAACAAAATAAGAAACAGTTCCATACATAACGCACAGCATTAATAAATAATTACATAACACTAGAGTTAAAAGTAACAAGTCAAAAAATTAAAAATACATTAAACACTACAATCAGAATAAGAACTGTGCTAGAGCAACTCGCAAGGCATAATTTGTGTGCCGAAATGTTAGAATAGAATTATAAATTTGACACTGTAGTTTTTATTGCTGTACGAACGATTGCATCCCAAGATTTTAACAACTATTATATTAACTATATATATATATATATATATATATATATATATATATATATATATATATATATATCACTTGACTTTGTTTGAATCTTGGGATATTGTTCGAAATAAGTTAGTGGTTTTAGTTTAAAACATTTATTATATGACGTTTCGGAAAATTTGTTTCCTTAATCATAAGCTACAGTAGATAGCATTAAATTACATATATAAAACTTATAAATTACTTACTTAATGTGTTTTATAGAAAACCTGTTTTGAGTAACGTCATTTCATTGAAAGTTGTTAAGTGATGTTTGTCAAAACTGCTTTCTACGTTTAATAATTTGATTAAAATATAAAATGTTATTATTATTTAGAAAATATCAGATAAAACAAGAATTTCTAAATAATAATAACATTTTGTATTTTAATCAAATTATTTAAACGTAGAAAGCTAGTTTTGACAAACATCACTTTTAACAACTTTCAATGAAATGACGTTACATGTCAAAACAGGTTTTCTATAAAAAACACATTAAGTAAGTAATTTATAAGTTTTATATATGTAATTTAATGTTATCTACTTTGTAGCTTATGATTAAGGAAACAAATTTTCCGAAACGTCAAGTATAATAAATGTTTTAAACTAAAACCACTAACTTATTTCGAACGAAATATATCCCAAGATTCAAAGTCAATTAATGTATAACAAATACGTTCGTTATTGAAAGCAAGATCAACTATATATATATATATATATATATATATATATATATATATATATATATAATATTTATGCATAGACTTTGGATACCAACATTCAAAATAAATGGTTATATATTCATAATATTTTCAGATTACTATAATTAACTTTTATTGAAAGTCATGAAAACTGTTACTAATAAAATTAAATTTGAGTAGTATAAGATTGCATTTTTCTGAAAAAATAAATGAAACACTATTATTTTGTTTTTTTCAATATGATACCTGGTTATGTATTTTCTTAGAGCAGCTGATCCATAATCTAATTTATTTTCTCCAATATTTAATTTCTGTTCCCTATGACTTATTAACTCTTTGAAAGGTGGCATATTCACCTATCTTATAATAATCCAAGATGTCAGAAGTCAATCTGTGGGCTATCGTGTCATTTCCAAGACTTAACAAGATGCCTAAATAGATGCAAATCCTGTATATGCTTATAAAAATACTAAAGCAAAAAAACATTCTCGGGTTTGGAGATTTTCTGGAAAAAATGCATTTCTACTAGAACTGATGCTGTTTGAATACTGCTAATTATGGTGACAGTGGTTAATAAGTTAGTACCCTTGCTGTAATTCTGACAGCAAAACTAACATAACCCCACATTCTAAATGTAAAGAAAGTGAATTTTAAAAATACTACAAACAAAGAGGATTATGCAGTTTTAATCTTGTAAAAAAAGGAAATTACAAATTTACACAAACAAAAATAAGGCATGAGCATTGTAGTTTTAGTGTTAGATTATTCAAAATAATTCTTAAAAGTTAGAGCATCTAGAAGGACTACCTAGTCAATAAGAAACTACATTTAAAACGTTATAATAGTGTTTAAACAACTAATTAGATAATTAATCAGAAACTAGGTTATATGATGAATTACAAGTCATAAAAGCATACAGTTTAGAAATCAGTTAACTAAATATTTTGAAATAGTTAGGTATTTAACAATTACTAATGCCTAATACAACTAACACTTATGATACATCGACGAGTACAAGCAATACCATGGGAAGTGTAGGTGCTGTGTTGTTGTTGATCCAGTTATAATGTACGATGCCGAGATCACTTGGAAACTTCAGATGTTGTAAACTGATATCGTCTGGTTTATGGAACTGTTACAAATTGAACACAAATTATCCAATGTCAAAACACTTTCAAAGTACACAAAAGTAGAAATTATACTAACTTCTCTTTAAATTACTTTGTAATTGATGTGGGTGTAATACCATATACAAGGAGTACTTGAAAGACATAAATGAGTAGATGTTGTACTAAATGTAGCTTATGTTATTGGTATTATTATTCCATCTAGATCATTTATTAGCATAAACGTTTGTAAAACAGAGGTGTACATTCGAAAGTGTAGATGTTAGGTTACTACTAGAATTGATAAATTATTAGATCTAGGATAACGGATTAGGAAACATATTACGAAAAACAGCATACAGTTTGTTAAGTTTCTAATGCTGATTGGTAATAAGTTATATATTCTTGCATCCAAACCTGGAATAAACATTTTATTTGATTGCTTTTAGAAAAATTGCACATTGACAAGATCGTTTGTCACTTGCCAGGTGGCATAATTATGATTAATTAATTTTTTCAGTTGGTGATTTCTAAAAATGAACTTGCAGATATTGTAGCAATACAGCATTCTTATATTTAATGTATCTTTATAATATAGCATAGTCGTGGGATATAGCTTAGGTTTACTGAACATTATCTTAAGAATATAGTTCTGGATAATAGTGAGTGGATACATAGCATTCAGACGCCCCATATGGTAATCCCAACTTCTGTGTTATAGCCAACAATTAGTAACATATTATTTAGTATTTTTTTGAGTTCATAGAATTTATATATTAAATGCCTAACTTTTGAAACTAAATTTGTAATGTGGGTTGTCCATTTAAGATGCTTTACTACTATTATACCAATATATTTTATAGTTTGAACTTTCAAGATTGTCTTACTAGAATTTAAAAGATTTATGTTAGAGAGAGTAGGTCAATTGGGTTCAGTAAAAGGAAATGCAATATATTTTGTTTTATCTACATTCAAAGACAATTTATTATGATCAAGTCAGTTTTTTATTTTCTGCGTGCCGTCCTCTGCTATGTGTTTAGCTCTAATCCATGTGGGGTCACTAAATAATAGCGCAGTATCATCCGCATACGAGATTATTGCATCATTTATGTTAACAGTAGCAAACATAGTTAATGTACTCTATAAACAGAAGTGGACCAAGGACAGTTCCTTGGGAACACTAATGTGAGTGTGCATACCATTATTTAATTCATTCCTAATTCTGACTTTCTATATTCTATTTAAAAGGTAACTTTGGAAAACATTCAGTGCAACACCCCTGACTCCATAGTGTTGGAGGACTTCTAATAACCTTTTGTGCAATACGGTATCAAAGACTTTAGCCAAATCAAGAAATACACCAACGCAATTATTATGATGTTCTAGTTTATCCTTTACAATACTCATCAACTCAAATACTGCATTATTTACACCTTGTCCAGATATGAAACCAAATTGTTGAAAGCTTAATATAATTTTGCTTAACAAGATAGTCAAATAATCTTTTAACTAAACATTTTTCAAAATTTTTTGAAGAAACAGTAGTTAAACTGATAGGTCGATAATAGCTAATGTCGGCAGCATTCCCAGACATAAACACTGGAATTACTATAGCCAATTTAAAATCATCTGATACAACCGTATTAGAAAATAATAAATTAATTATAGGCACCAGAGGATTTATAATAAATTCATGATAGCTTTTTACTAATGTAACCCAAATACCATCAAAGCCAGAAGCTGAATCGCTTCTCAGATACTTAATATGATCAATAAGTTAATTTTTTTTTACTAAAAAGAGAAAAGTGAGTCTTTTATATTAGGTATACGTTTTTTTTTTTATCTCACCGAGTGGATCTGATATTCTTGTTGCCATATCTAATCTAATATTGCTGAAGTAATTGTTGCAGAAGTTTGCTGATTCATGATCTGAAGTAAAAGACTTTCCATCATCATCTGTTATAGCAATAATTGACCTTGTCTTAGTTGCTGGATTAGTTACATTCTGTATAGTTTTATATAGTGTTTTCATGTTACCGACGTTTTTGTTAACTTGATTAGCATAATATAGTCTTGTTTCTTCCTTAATAACTGTATGAAGTAAATTTCTGTATGGTTTATAGTTTTCTAAATGTATAGGATTTTTTTCTCAACAATGACAATCTTCTTCATTTGGTCTCTCTTTTTTGTAGATTTGAGAATTGCATACGATATGCAGGGCTTTAGCTTTTTATATTTTATATTTTGGTTACATTAGCTAGACCAATTTTGTATATTTTATTAAAAATATCAGCAAATGCAGACAAAGCCACATTTGAAGAATTATTTGAGAAAACAGGCTTCCTGCTGTTCGACGAATTTGACGAGAGAAATAAGCAAAATCAATTTCGTTACTATTTACTGTTAAGCTCATGTTAGAGGAATTAATAGTATTTTCTCTTGTAAATAAATAGGATAATGATCGCTATATTATGGTTTATCACTGACGAGTTTATTTTAAATTTATATTAAAATTTGTCAATATTAGTCTTTAAAAAAATATGATCAAGGCAACTTCTTGATGAGTTAGTTACCCTAGTATAATTGTTTATATAAGATTTATATCCTATGGACGATAATATCGATATATAAGAGTTTGACAAATTTGAGGTATTACTTATATCTATGTTAATGTCTCCTATAAGGATATTTTTATTTGGAACACTTAATAGAAAATTTATCAAATCTATCAAGAAATTGTTGTTAGAAGTAGATGGAGATCCATAATACGGCATAATGTTATTAGTTATCTTACTACTCTCAAACATAATACTAGATATTGTTATTGTTAATAAAGAAAGGGGCATAACCATGTATTTACAGGATCAGGTCGTTCCTCAATTTTTAATAAGTCATTGCTCCTATATGGAAAACAACAAGCTCGTTGTTATTTTCTAATTTGATTCAATTACAAGACTAAATTCAACATTTCATACCCACATTCTTGCAGAAACCAATCCAGCTGTTGTGAAACTTGGTTTGTAAAGTCACCAATAACTATTTAATTTTCCAGAAGCCCGTGTAAACACCTTATCGCTGAAGAAATACCTCACGGTATGCAACTTGTTTCATACATACGGCGCGTGGTCGTTAAAAATTTTGGTTTGATAAGACTTCCCCTGCTTGAACTGTCCTGGAAGGTTATTTTCTAAATTCGGCCACTTCCACATCTTCGAGGCAAGTGGATTGGAAATTCGTTGATGGTGAGACTTGCTGTTCAAAAGTTTTAAGTTTCTTAATCGAGTTTTATTATAGTGTAAAGTCCCTGTAGGGTTAAACTACTATGATAATGAGATAGCCCGACAACAGGACGTAGAGGTGGAAACCACTTGTCCGTCTTCATGTAACCTCTAGTAGACTAACAAGTTTGCAATCCCGTATCATATTAACCTGGGGCCAACACCTTTTGATAATCCAGCAGGGACCTGTGCCTAACCAGCCTAACGGCAGCCGCCAACTACTAGTGGTGGAGGGCGAATGACTTTTGCTGGACCCGAAAGGGTTCAATTAATTGTTTTTCCAACCCTCTTTCCTACTATGGCTAGGTCTCGAGCCGCTAAGTTCCTGTCTGTAAGACTCGGCATTCCCATTGTTAAATATTATAACCTTGTGCTAATAAATTAAAATAATCAACACCCCTTTACCACAAAAAATATTTTTTGTTGTAAAGGGGTATTGATTTTTTTAATTTGTATCATGCCACAGTGTTCTAATATATTAATATTGTGCTAATTAATTTATATTTTATACACTAAGAATTTTCAACAATTATCTTTGTAAAATAAGTTAAATTACAGTATGTACGTAATTATCAGATCTGATGCTTATTTAAGTTCTAAGAGACAAAATATTTTTTAAAATCGCTAAGCTTTGTAATTGATTTAATTTTTTTATTGGATAAAAGTTATTTGTTATACAATAGATACTTTCTGATTCCAATAAGTTTAATTTTCTAAGAAAGGTTTTGAGCGATCCACTCCAACAGGGTTTTTGTATCTACCCTAAAATTACCTCTTTTTAATACTTGCTAGATATAGTGGCGTCCAACTTCAATTTATTTAATTTTCTGTGTCCCGAAGAATATTTCAACCCTTCCCTTTCTCATGATCTTCAATGGGATAATGGCCAAGCTAGATGCCGGGCAGCAAGTTCTTATAGTTCCAACTCACACGTAAAAAGTTTTAAGTCCCGATAAATTCCGAATGATTGTTCTATCTTCTCCCTAGGAGGTAAAAATTAATTAGTTACAATAGCGCTCACAACGTGCAGTTAGAAGAAAATTTGCTACATTGTCACCACACGTGGAGCTAGAAATTAAGCTTGTTACAATGACATTTGCAATATAGAGACCCGAGTTTGAAATAATAAAAATTAAATTTGCTACAATACTACAAAGCATAGCAACGTAATATTTTAATTTGTATCAATTGTTATGCAGTTTATCGTGAATGGTGTAAGTATAAATAAAAGTATAGGTATAAAAGGTTTTGGAAATAATTAGATAAATTGTGAAGATAAAGTAAATTAGAAATCTATAGATAGCAAATTGTTAAGGGAATACATGGTATTACTTACTGAATTAAAATGCAAAGAGATGTAAACATCAAAGATGAGCATAGAATAAACTCCTGTACAATAAAGTTCAGCAGTACTTAAACATGTGCTAATATTGTTAAATTTGAAAAAAATGTTTAATGTTACAATGTTGTTTTATATAAAATTGTTTATTAATAAATGTGTAATCTGCAACTAAGTATATAGAAACCTCTATTTTTCATTTTTAAGGAAGAATTATTATTATCCAATCAAAAATCTCTTTGAAATATGATAAAATTAAATGTTATTGGTGTATACGAGTTACAGGGATAGTTACATATCCCCAAATTAATATATATGTATATTTAAATGCAACTATTAAATCTTAAGAAATTTGTTACATTGTATAATTGAAAACACATTATAAAAGGTTAATGAAAGTTCAAATCAGACGTGAGGAAAGAAGCAACTACTTTGTGTTCCAGACGTAACATGATGCTGCAGGTCATAATAGATTATAAGAAAGCAAGAATTAAGATTACTAAAAAGCAATACAATGTATTTTATCAAGAAGTAGCAGACATGAGATCTGCACTTCCCACAAGACAATGCGAAGGTAGGGATAGCATAAACACCCTGAGGAGCCTATGATGGCCAGTCAGTCTCAAACTTCATAACTTTAACATTGTTGGTAGTTTAAGCTACTCACCGTAATTTTTAATTATTAATTATTGATTTATTAACTTCAAGTATTTTTGTCAATTTCAATTGCTTAATGTTTAGTAAATATAAACGTCTAGGTTGTTGTAACAAAAATAAGTTATTTTTTGTAATTAAACAATTAAAAATAAAATTGATAGAAGAGTTTTTGGCGACAAAACTTTTTAATAAGAAGCTTCCAAAGGCCCAAAACCTATCTGGCGCAATCGATTGTAGGATTCCAGAAAGGCACTAGCGAATCAAAAATCTAGGAAGGTGGTCGTGAATTTTAATTCTTTAACTGGAACAAAAACCAATCAATTAGACGAAGTACAAAAATCGACCAATGTCCAATAGAAAAAAGGAAGGCTAATGGAACTGGCAATCAAACTCTTGCAAGTACCATAAGTTTATTTCCTAACCATTTTCAATTGCATATTGATATTAGCTAGTAAGAAACAAGAAAATTTTATATACGCATTTATATGTACAATTTTATTATCACAATTTATTATTTCTGAAACAACTTACTCAGCAAAAGTCTGAAGCTTTATTGTATAATTATAACACAGTTTTTTGTACTATTTTATTACAGCAGTTATTACTGAAAGAATTAATTAGGAAAATCTGAATAACTTGATTCTCATCACATTTATAAAGGTTTATAATTAAACACATTTTATGTATTTTATTATTGCAACAATTTAATGAAACAATTATTCAGCAGAAGTCTGAGACCGATGTAATTATAATCAAGGTTATTATAATTACATACACTATACGTAACGATAGGTGATTCTTTAAATAACTTTAATACAAACTCGACTGAAAGTAACATTAAAGATGAATTCTAAAAACTTAAAACTATATTTAGACTCAATTTCATTATACGACGGTAATTAAGCTTTATTAAGTATTTTCACTACTGCTTGTGAAACATTTTTAAAGTCATTTTATAAACAAGATGACGTTGAACGCAATGTCTGGCTTTTACGCCTAATAATGAGTAAGCTGATGGGCAGAGCATTAACATTGATTGCAAGCCACGACGACCTCACGGAATGGGACGATTACAAACGGATATTGATAGCATATGGGACTTAATAAATTTACGAATGAAAACCAACCAATCACCATATCAATTCGGTATGAGATGTCAGGACGTACGAAGTTTAATATTAACCAAACTAAAACTCGAGGAACCCGACCAAAACATACGATTAATAAAGACAAAGATGTACGACGAAATGGCATTAGGCACCTACATCAACGCGTTACCGGAACATTTATTGGATAAAATAAGGTTTCAACATCACCAAAACTTAGAGGAAGCAATGAACCTGATTGTAGAAGAAGAAAACGTGAAGTACTACAGAAAAAAATTTATAATCCTAACGCAAATAAAAATTACTCACCTATGAAAACGATACAAGCCGCGAGACAAATACCAACACGGCCGAAATTTACACCATTTCACGCATCAACGAATCACTCACGAATTAACAATCTAAACTTTAATAACACAAATTTTAACAACCAATTTCGGCAATTTCTAAAGCTAACAGTAAATTCAACTTTTACAAAACCTACATTTACACCAAGGTTTAATCAAAACGTAAATCAACCAAGGCAATCTTTCGGCGCAAATCCCAACAGAAACATACCGATGACTAGTAACAACAACAACCCCAATAATTATTACAAACGAAGCCCTATGGACACTTCATCTGGTAACACCAGACAAAACACAAAAATATCGCAAATCAGACTATACTATAACCAAAAACAGAACTTCACTTCCGAGGAACTATTCCACCAAGAAGTAAAAGATTTTAACAATCAAGGTACAGATAATTATGCGAATCAAAATAGAGACGTTGAAACGAATCATTCGGAAAACTATGAGCGTAACAACATATGAAAACTACGAAGAGGATGATAAAGAAAATGCGTACTCAAATTTTCAGTTGGACAGATTCAAATACGACTAAACATAATAAATTTAAAAAACATTAATCAATAAATCTTACCCTACATAGAAATACCTCATGCGGAAATCAAATTATTAATCGATACAGGATCGTCAAAAACTTTAATTAGCCCCAAAACCATACAGAAATACTATTTAGATTTTGTAGAAATAGAACCTTTTAAAATCAAAACAGTACACAAAACGACATTACACCAATGTATAGCAAACATACTCTTACCAAAACCTTTTAATGTAAAAATGAAACATAAATTTTGCATCTTCGAATTTAACGATAAATACCACGGATTAGGCATGGATCTTTTAAGAAAATTAGGAGCAAATATTGATATAAAAAAAACCGATTAATAAGAACGAAATACGCACAAATTCCAATTAAATTCCAAAACAGTAACAGTTAAACTGATCAAAAATACACAATTGAACCCATGACGGAAAAACAAATAAAGGTAAAAGTAAATTCAAAAAACGACATAGGAATTATAAATCACATGTTATTTCAACCCGGAGTAGAAACATCCATCGCTTTAGTACAAATAAAAGACAATTAGGCAACTTCGGCAATTCTAAACTTAAACGATTACCCCATAGAAGTATCAATAACGAAACCAATAAACGTAGAAGAAGTGAACTTTAACGAGATAGAAATCGACGAAGACTCAGAAAGTAACTCCAACCCTACAGAACACGATAGAATGCTAAAGGAAAATTTAATTAACATCCGTTTTAATGATGATATTAATAACGAAGAGGAGAGAGCAATTAAAGACATATGTTTCGAATACCGAGATACGAGGGGTGACAGGAAAGTAAGGTCTCCTATTTTTTTTTATAGAAAATGACATTTATTTAGAAAGTGTGATACATCGTTGGAAAGGCCAGGGTCTTGGCTATTTTTCAACATAATCGCCATTTTTTTTCAATACTTTCCGCATCCGCACGATGTACTTTTGTATGCCGGTGTCGTACCACTCTGCGTCCGCCTCGCGCAGAAACCTTGTGGTAATGCAACCGTTCCGTAAGAATTTCACGAATTGATTCTCTGCAGCACACTCCTCCAAGCTTTCCTTCCAAGTCCTTAACAGTCGCATGGCGATTTCTGAGCATTTACGCCTCCACTGCCCGAACAATCTTTTCCGAGAGCGGCGGCCGGCCACATCTCTCCTCGTCGTGAACGTTAGTTCGCCTGGAATTAAACTCGCGGCACTACTTACGCACGTTTTCAATGTTCATACAGTTTTCCCCATAAACTTCAACCAATTGAGGATGAATTTATTTTGGTGTCACCTTTTTCGCACTTAAGAAACGTATCACCGAACGCAATTCCCACTTGGACCCTGACGCGAGGGGTACTTCCATTGTTGACGTCTGCTCAGCCAGGACTGAGCGGTCGGGCAATGACGCGTCCAGCAGCAAAGTTGTAGTGGGAGAATCAGGCAACACGGCGCTGTTGCCAGATTTTACCTAGCGCGGAATCCGGCGAAGTTACAGCGTTGGAGACCTTACTTTCCTGTCACCCCTCGTATATTCCATTGTGAAGGAATACCTTTAACTTTTATCAACACAGTCAAACATAACATGGAACTAACAGAAGATAAACCGATTTTCACCAAGGCATATAGACTACCTCAAGCAAGTCAAGAAGATGCAGATAGACAGGTAACAGACCTATTGAAGCAAGATATCATTCAAAATTCAAATTCACCATGGAGCAGCCCCTTATTAATTGAACCGAAGAAATTAGATGCCTCAGGCAAATGCAAATATCGAATGGTTATCGATTATAGAAAACTCAACGAGAAGACTTGTCAACGATAAATACCCACTACCCAATATCACTGAGACTTTAGACAAATTAGAAAAGTGTCAATATTTTTCGACATTAGACCTCGCCTCAGGATACCACCAAGTGGAAATGGAAGAAAAAGACACAACCAAAACAGCATTCAGTACACCTAGATGACACTATGAATACAAGCGCATGCCGTTTGGATTAAAGAACGCATCCGCCACTTTTCAGAGAGTTATGGACAATATTTTGAAAGGAATACACAACGAAAATGTCTTGTATACCTGGACGATATAATCGTATATTCAACATCACTCGTGGAACACATCGAAAAATTAAGAGAAGTTTTCGAACGTTAAAGAAAAGCCCACTTTATAGTTCAATTACACAAAAGCGAATTCTTACAAAAGGAAGTAGCATTTTTAGGACACATAATAACCCCACAAAGCGTTATGCCAAACAAAACAAATGTCGTATTAAATTACCCTTTACCTAAAACGAATAAAGAAATAAAAAGATTTTTAGGACTCGGCGGATATTACCGAAAGTTCATTAAAGGTTACGCACAAATAACCAAACCATTAACCATTTTTTTAAAGAAAGGTAATAAGTTAGAAAACACACTGGAATTTATTAAATCAGTAGAAAAAATTAAATGCATCCTTACGAATCACCCTGTAACGGGCATTTTTAATAGTTAAACATTTTTCGCTTCCTTTCTTTTAACGTACTTAAAAATAAATCGTTTCTTTGAGATCGCTGTTTGTATAAAGGAAATACTTCAGAATAATTCAGATTTGTATGCAATTTAACTCGTCGATATTACTTTAAAAGTAGATAATTTGAAGATTGATGTTCATTAATAAATTACTGTCCAACTTATGGAAAATGATAAACAGCTCGCAATTAATTAGTAGATATAAATGTTGTTCCTTATGTGAATATACGAGTCGAGTTGATAGGCGATAAGCGGTTGGAATAACAACAATTTTATATCTACAGACTGGAGTTCTAGTTTGTCTTTTGTTACTATATGTTAATTACGTTACGTGGTTAGTTTTTGTGTTTGGTTCCGATGTAATTACGTTAAAATACGTTTTGCTTTCCGTTGTTGCTTTGAAGATAGTGATTTTATATTTAATAACTACAAGCACGTCACGATTTTAATTGTTTTTCTGGTGAAGGAAGAGTTGTAGTTTGTTCCTCGCTGATATAGATTGTTTACGTTGAGAAGACTTTTTTTACTGTTTGCTTTATGCTTTGAAAAGAGTGTGGAAAAACGCGATGTTGTTTGTTGGAGCCAAGCTCGTTTTTCACTAAATAAACTGTGATAAAATACTAAGAACGGTATATAATTTGTTATAAAGTGCTGATAATGTGTATTTAAAGTGGTTTTGCGTATTAGTAATATTTACTCGTGCGGGGTACCCAATGTGAAATCTGCAAAATCGCTCTTTTTATTGTGAACCTATCTTCATTTTTTTACGAGGTCGTTCTAAATGTCTATGTGGGTGGCGCGGAGTTTGAATTGGTAATCATAACCTATTCAATTATATTCCTAGGTGTTTAATTCTTGTATAATGTTGGACGAAGAACAGTTGACGGACTTGCTTAGTGTTTGCACGTGCTTGACTAATAGTGTTTTTGTTGATTTATCTTTTTATAATGGAACTGTTGGTGCAAACTTCGTTATTCAGAGGTATTGAATTTTTCTTTGTTGCTATAGGTAGCAAATGAAACGCTTCGCGTTACTGCTAGTTTAATGCATTACATCGTACCTTGAAAGCGTGAGTCTAAATTCTTATTACTATTTTTCTTTACAATTTGTGTTACAAAATATTTCGGAATTATTGTCTCAGGAAATAGAATTAACAAGAAATTTATCAACGCTACCTGGTTCCATAAGCGTGATGGTGTCTGCTGCTAACCCCGGTGAAATACATAGGTGTGAGTTAGTGTAGAGTGTCCACACCCTCACAGTCAAGGGTGCAGTGCTTCGTTAGTGTAGAACATCGTGAGTCCCCCACTCCAATGGCAAGGAAGCGTTACTGAAGGACTTTCTGTAAGTGAACTATTTCCTATTTACTATTACTTTAAATATCTACCCGTTGTTTTTGCCATATCTTCGTCGTTTCTGATACCTTTTACAATAGACTTGCATGCTATTAAGAAACAAAAAAAAACACAAAAAAAACTAATACTACTGAATTACTCATCAATTGTGCTTATCTATTTATCTTTTGTTAAAAATATTTTTGTCTAATTGATGTTAAATTGGTGTGTGAGGAAACGTTTCTGCTACTCCCCAATATTACCTCACTTTGTATTAAAAGTTTTTGTACTGCTATTACCGTTGTCATATTATATAGATTATTCAAACGTTTTTACCTTCTTTTACATTCTTTTACATTCTTTTTTTTTCAGGTTTACTTAACTATTTTTATTGCAGGTTGGCTATTCTAATTCTTTTTTTTTTCAGGTATTGTTACTAATTCCTTATAGCCCCGTACGTTATATGTTGGTCTGCTTTCTATAACCCCCCCCCTACTCTCCGATTGAGCCCGGTCACTTCTTCTTTCCTCTTTGATTTACTTTTCGTTACGAACGGCTACGAGCCAACGTAACATAACTTTGGCGCCCAACGCGCCTGCCACTAGATTTACGTAACAACCCTATATTAGAATACCCTGATTTTTCAAAACCATTTATATTAACACCCGACGCATCTAACGTTGCTTTACGCGCAGTATTGAGCCAAGGAAAAGTAGGTAGCGATAAACCAATCAGCTACGCATCAAGAACACTAAATAAAATGGAACAAAAATATAGCACTATTGACAAAGAACTATTAGCCATAATTTGGGCAACAAAATATTTCAGGCCATATCTTTATGAAAGGAAATTTTACATATACACCGACTATGGCCCTTTAGTATGGTTATGTAAACTCAAAGAACCAAATTCAATATTACAAAGATGGAGGATTAGATTAGAAGAATATGACTATGAGATCATATACAAAAAGGGAATGTATAACAATAATGCAGACTCATTGAGCACAATACAACTCAACGCAATAGAGACAGAATCAGTTGTAGGTAACATTGACGAAACAGAGATACAAGAAGACTCAGAAGAAATAGACACCGTCTATTCAACACAAAGCAAAGAACCAGAAACCGCAATTAAAATTTTAAACGAAGCAATAAATGCAAAACCGAACCAATTTTATAGTTACCGAAGTTTTAACCAACCCCGACCCTGTAAAATATACAAAAACGAACAACTGAAAAATATATCAAATCCAAATAACAAAAAATGATAACGAGGAACCATACAATTAAGATTTCACAACCAGAACATTTATCTAATGAACTGACCCATCTGAAAACAAGTCTTATAAAAAACGGCTATGGCAATTCAGATATCGGCATAGTAATAAGACGGCATCTGCATCCAACACGAACCCCCAAACCACGCTGTAATTCAGACACACGACTTTTAGCAATACTTCCATATATACACAGAGTAACAGACCGAATTGGAAAAAACCTACGTAAACATAATATCAAAACAATCTATAAACCCGCAAATAAAATTTCACAAATATTACCAACTCCAAAAGATCCATAAAACAGTCTTAAAGCCCCAGGCGTATATAGTATACCTTGCAGCTGTGGTTTAGTGTACATAGGAGAAACAGGACAGTCAGTGCAGACTAGACTAAAAGAGCATAAGCGATGCTTAAGAACAAGTCAATACAATCGCTCAGCAGTGGCCGAACACTAACATGAAACAAGCCATACCATTAACTTTGACAAGACAAAACTAAATCAGAGAATCCATAGAAATCATTAAAAAATCTAACAATTTAAACAAAGACGATGACTACTACCTTTCTCTCATTTGGAAAACGGCCTATGTCCACAAAAACAGAACCGTAACATTCACTGATCTGTTACACACTCCTCTCTATTCATGATCACTCAAGCATCAAGTTTTCGCTCTATATAACCACCACTTTCGCTACTTTCACCAGTTACTTTGCCACACAACATCTTGTGGCTTAAATGGGCTAGTGAGTCTGTTAATTCAGAAGTAACTTTTCATACTTTTACACTTCTCTAATTAATATTTTATCATTCTTATTTTTATTATTACAATTTTATATTTATATTTTATTTTCTTTTTGTCCTGATGAAGCTCCTTATAAAAGTGGGCCAAACATCGACGTTAGGTTATAAAATGACACGGTGCCAATCCGGAACCATAAATATTTATAATGACTCCGCCGTGAAAGCTTCCGACAATATCACAGAACATCTGTACAAAAAATTTTCCGAATTATATATTCAACTATTTAATAATTCAGGACCCGAGAATATCAGATGCACACGAAAATTAATAACTTTAGATGACCCAGACGAAATAAACGATGTAATTCGAAACCAACACGAAGGTAAAACAAACCATCGTGGAATAAACGAAACTTTGAAACAACTCATAAGGAGATACTATTTTAAAGACATGAAGGAATTAACCACGAATTTTATTAATCACCCAACAAACCTTCTCAAAGATTATATGCGGACACTTTGGTAGGCGTCGCCGTGGATCAATGTAGTAAGCGTAAGATTACGGATCCCAAGGTCCTAGGTTCGAATCCTGACACGGCCGTCTGCTTGAAAAATGGCAGGTGAGCATTTTTCACAAAAATTACGCCCTCGTTCGGATGAGAGGCTAAATGGAGGTCCCGTGTGTGAGTGTTGTCTCGCACGTTAAAGATCCCTACCTTGCCTGGAACGGCAAGGGTTTGGCAAAATTCTAAATTTTCAGGCAACAAGAAACTCGCCTCCTGGCCAATGTAGTACCTTCGGGTGGAGCATTGAAAAATCACATGTAAGGACACTTTGGTAGTAGAAGTTCAAAACTATATATCAATCGTAGACGCATTCACAAAAGTAGGCCAAGCGACACCCATCACTTCAAAAAATAGTATTGATGTGATCCAAGGATTTTTACAATACTTTACATTTTATGGTACACCCGAATCATTAACTTTAGATAATGGAAACAAATTTAGGAACGAAACTATATAAAATACCCTACAACTCCATAAAACAAATATTCATTTTATAACAGAAAATCGTCCCGAATCAAATGGATTAATCGAAAAATTACATTTGACACTATTAAAACAAATTAGACTGTTAAGATTAACCTATAAGAAAGAGCATATCACTAATTTAATGTCATACGCACTAATTGCTTACAACACAATTCATTCTTCAACTAACTTTACACCCCTCGAATTAACATTAGGACACTCAGATTCCCGTAACCCTTACGATATACACTATAATAAAGAAGTTATATCAACAGTACGCCAAAGACCATAAGGAAAAATTAAAAATTACTTACAATACTGTCAAAAATAAACTAGATAACCATAAACAACGTATCACAAAAACCCGCAATGAGAACGCCAATATAAATAGACTTTCAGTAGGACAAACCGTGTATGAAAAGAATTTTAAAAATAAGAAACACAAAACGGCCCTAGAAATTTAGGTACGTTTAAAATTCAAAAAGACCTCAGACAGAAATGTAGCTGTAGTAGACAACGGAAAAACCATAAAATACATACATTTAAAGAATTAAGTACAACACTTAATTTTCATCTAAGTGGGGAGGAGTTACATATTCCCCAAATTAATGTATATGTATATTCAGATGCAACTATTAAATCTTAAGAAATAAATTGTTACATTGTATAATTGAAGGACACATTATAAAAGGTTAATGAAAGTTCATAATCAGACATGAGATAAGAAATAACTACTTTGTATTCCAGACGTAACATGATACTGCAGGTGCAGGTCACAATAGATTATAAGAAAGCAAGGACTAAGATTACTAAGAAGCAATATAATGTATTTTATCAAGAAGTAGCAGATATGAGATCTGCACTTCCCACAAGTCAATGCGAAGGCAAAGATAGCATAAATACCCTAAGGAGCCCATGATGGCCAGTCAGTCTCAAACTTTATAACTTTAACATTGTTGGTAGTTTAAGCTACTAACTGTAATTTTTAATCATTAATTATTGATTTATTAACTTCAATTATTTTTGTCAATTTCATTACTTAATGTATATTGAATATAAATGTCTAAGTTGTTGTAACAGAAATAAGTTATTTTTTTAAATTAAGCAATTAGAAATAAAATTGAGAGAAAGGTTTTTGGCGACAAAACCTTTTAAAAAGCAGCTCTCAAATGCCCAAAACCTATCTGGCTCCACAATAAAATCTGCAAATTGGCAGAACAAACTATAGAAATGACTATGGATAGTTCTCTATGTTAAATAGAATTACTTTCATAATTTTTGTCCATGCGTGCAATCATCTCAGTAATTTCAATAATTTTGTTGTTCTGAAGTGTCTTGTTTCTCTCAAATTGTGGACCCGTTTTAATATTCATAAATTTTGTAGCTTTATAACAACTTTAAAATGTAAAACTTTATTAATAAATTTACTTTACAAGTTAAATTAATTATAACTGTTTATTTTAGTTTATTAGTGTGCACACAAATAAATAACCTACGACATACCCAACAACACTTAAGAGGAAACGTTCAAAAATTTATTACTATATAAAAAAAGTATATTAATATATTTTATTTTTAAACACTCTTCAACCATTCGTTTAAGTGTATTAGTGCATATGTGAACAAACAATATGTCATAGACAACCAAAAACACTAGCAGGTATAACTCGTATTGTAAAAACATCAGGAAAATAGTTTTTGCATATGTTGTTACGATCTATTTCATATTAAAACAATTGAATGCCTCATTACTTTTAAAACACCATTCAGTCCTAATAAGTTAATTTAACTTTGCTACACTCCTATAATTTCAAGCCGTGTAGATAGACAACCAGCTTTACTCGTCCTTTATTTAATTCAGGGTCTGCATGTTTATGTTTGTATTTTCTGCTTCCTTCTCTATACATGGCATACCTTTGAAGTAGAGATATCGTTTATGAGTGTAGTTAGAAGTATGTTGGACGTTATAGAAGTTCTGTATTTTTAGTTAAAGTTGTTCACTTAAAAAACAAAAATGCATTTTTCTCAATAGTTTGTTTATCTTATGTTACACAGACAATTTTAGTGATCTTTCCATAAACAAGTGTTTGTTTGCTGTTGAAAACATAAATACAATTTTAAGTAGGATATAATATGATGGCCAGGGTTACCAACCAGTTCTAATCCTACAATAACAGATGGAACATAAAACGAAGGACAATGTTAAAAATGGTAGAAACTATTGTAAGAAAGTGACTGTTTATCTATGTTTATATACATGACATTTATTTTATAACAATGAATGAAAGTGTTGTGACTTTTGTTTATAAACCTATTTAATAAGAGATTGCATTGACGACTGAATCAACCACAAAATGCTATAATTAAAAAAAGTTGAGCATTAAGGTGAATATTCGGATATAAAAAATATGAATGACAAACTTCAACTTGAACTACTGTATAAAATTTTCCGAGGCAAATCGGTCTTGAAGATTTTCTTTTCTACGACCCCCCCTCCCTCCCCATGATTAGTTAGTTAGCAGGGTATTCTTCCTTTCTTTTCATTTTATTGTGGTAATCGTTGCAGACTACTTACATTGCTTTTATTGCTCTCTTCCTTGTCTGCCCAGTATAACGTTACAATGTACTAAAGGAAGAACAAACTAAACGAGATTATTCTCGAATATACTCGAATGTATATATGCGAGATCCAAATAAGTCGATTTCGTTTAAAGACAAATCAGCCGATCTTTGTGTTTAAAATGGCAATCAAATTTTGTTGTGTTATTTTTAATTTAGTTACAACTTTGTGTTGGTTACATGGAAGAATGAGTCGACAGTGTTTCACGTGCAAAGTAAAAGAGAAAGATAAGTCCGAAATATCTTTCCACGGGTACACAAAAATTTTATGTTATAGTGGCACACAACATTTAATTTGCTGTGTACTTTTATTTATTGTTTATGGATTAGAATTTTCAAGTGTTAAGAAAATAAATATGTTATGGTATTCCATGTAGACCAAAAAAATAAGGTACTCAATGAAAATAGTTGGTATCGAGTAACGCAACAAAAAATGAATTGAAGAGTGGGGTTGTTACGTGCCAAATTGGCACTAAACATTACTTAGCTTATTTTTGATGTGCGGAAGTTTTCGCGCCTTAAATTTAAAAGACTTGGCGTGTATTTCCGTCACGTCTGAGTGCGTTTGCGCCAGATCGCGCGACGCGAGTGGAGTAGGGACAAAAGTGGGAGAAGTTTCCGGGAGACTCTATAACGTGGCTGTTTTGCCTGGAACTTCGAGGAGTGCAGTTGTCGTGCTCGGTAACGTATCGTTTTCTTTATGTAGATTCCCTTGCTTTGCTTATCTTGTTTGTCGCCATTATACCTGTTTCCTTATCGATCCCTACATAGGTAGAGATAATTTGTAAGCAGCCTAGGGAGAACCGGAGGCCACGATCCTAGATGAACGAGTCCTGGTAGCAACTGCGACTGCCGTAGCTGGTTGGAGCGCTTTGGAAGGACGTTGAGCGTACCCTCCAGCAAATATCTTAAAGGGGGCCATCAGCAGCCCTTATGGACGTGCTGACGCCATCCTTATCTATCCTGAAGGAAGCTGTACCTATTTAGGTAAGTACCTTACCTGTTGTACCGTATTTCGAACATTTACTTTTTGCGTAATTGCGCAATTAAATATGCTTGTTGTGTGACGTCATTGACAGATGGGCGCGCCAAAATCTGTATAAAGATTAGCGCAACCAACTGCCGTTATGTCTAGTAAACCACGCTTGCGGGATTGTAATTATGAACTTTTAAATTGTAAGAATGGCGCCTTTAACGTGTGAGGTTGTAATACTTCTTTTATAAACATACAATGTATTAACTAATGTCATTTATAGCTTTTTCACTAAAAAAAATCAATTATGCAATATCTAATGACCTTAAAATCCTATGTTCCTGTTTTGGAACGCACCACATTGCTTAGGTGTCAAAAATAGTTGTTATGGTAACTGAATGTAGGCGGCCATTTTGACATTGAAATATACAGCGTTTGTATTTAAAATGTTTGGTTGATTTAATGTTTTCCCAATTTAAATATGGTGTGCTTTTGTTGACTTTAATTATATTATTGTGGGTGCACAGTTTGTATTTAAATGCAAATTTAAGTTTTTAGGAGGGATTTTCAATACATTAACCTTACAAACTATACACGTGAGTACACATAAATAAATAAGGATTTAAGTAATTGCATGCCTTAAACAAAGTTTATTACGAAAATTATCAATTTATATTAGATTAAAATATAATCTTTGCTTGTTTTTCGACTTTAAAAATCTGTTTTGAACCATAAATCAACACTGTCTTGTGTGTTTACGTTTTAAAAAGTGTCTTAGTGATTTACCTGTCTGATTATGATTTTCGGATTACTTTTAAAGAGGCCTTGTATTTAAAAAACGTTTAACGTAGTGAATTGCCCTTTTAGAATATCTTTTGTAAATGCTAGACTAACAGGATCTTGTTTTATTTGTTAAATAACACATATTATCTACTTTTTTATAATTTGGAGTGTCTTTTTGTAACTTAACAGTGATATATTTCTTTTATTAAACACTAATCTTGCCCTCTTACAGTTCTAAACGTGGTTCCTTAAGTGAGTTATATAGTTACCGTAATTAAATTTAAATACTATACCTTACAAATGCCTTTTAAAGAAGATTTTGCATTTATATATAGTTAACGAAATTATCTAATCATATCTTTTACCTTCCAGAATGTTGTAATAAACTGGATCTCTTTATATCTGCTCCTTTAAATACTTAAATAAAGGAATTATTGTTAACGTTTTATATCTAAACTCATTTACGATGGTTGTTGATAACTCCCGCAATATCGAAAGAACGTTCCAACAATTTGGAATACTGTTGCTTTATACATGTATCGTGGAATATTTCTTTTGTATAGCGAGTATGAGTTTGTCTTGATAGCATATTTTTTTAGATTTCGATATTTCAACGTAGAACTTTGAGATCCATTAAACGAGATTTGCCATTCGAATTGGTCGTCCAGCTCTGTAAGTCTAGAACAAGACCCCAAGGGCCGGTCGTTAAGCATTATAAGTCTAGACGAGATTTACATGGTAAGTTTGTCGTTTTAGAATTTGTGAATCATTTTTTTAAGAATGACGTTGAAATTTTTCTTTATTAGTTTGGGTGAAACTTAAACGAGAGCTTCTTATCCTAGTAAATATATGTTTTACAAGATATCTTTCTGTTTTTCAACAATTTTATTAGTGAATCGAGTCTTGATTACTCTTATCTCTTCCCATATCTATTTAAACCTCATTAAATGGCATAAAATTATCTATAAAATCGTTCAACCCTACGTACATCTAAAAGTTTTTCACGTTTACTTTTTTGACAATGTACCTAATGTTCTTAGCTTTCACTTGGCTTAATAACTGAAAACAACCCGCAGGTCGTTTGGCAAGATGGAACTTGCGTATCTCTCAATTCACTTTTGATGTTAGGCATAGGCCTGGCAAATTAAATATCGTACCTGATGCCTTATCTCGTGATGTTGTCTCTCTTAACATCTCAAATCTAATTTCTGATACTTGGTATCTTAATATGATTAAAAAAGTTTCTGACAATCCCGATAAATTTCCTACCTTTCGTGTAACTAATAATAGATTATATAAATTTGTATCTTCTTCACCTCATAAAATATCTAATATTCCTGAATGGAAACTTGTCGTCCCTACAGCTAACCGCAGTGAGGTGCTTAAATTATGTCATGATGATCCCATTGCTGCACACCTTGGTGTTACAAAAACTCTCTCTAAAATATCTGAATTATATTACTGGCCCACACTAAAACAATCTGACTGTCGTTATATTACGAACTGTAAAATTTGTGGTTCTCATAAGAGTTCACAGGACGCTCGTTCTGGTTTAATGGGTAACTTTAAACGTGTATCTTATCCCTTTCAATTAATTTGGATTGACTTATTAGGACCTCTCCCCCGATCGAAAAAAGGTAACCAATATCTTTTAGTTGTCACCGATTGGTTTTCTAAATTTGTTATGGTGCAACCCTTACGTAAAGCTACATCTGCTGCTATAATTAAATTCGTAGAGCAAAATGTATTTCTTATCTTTGGTGTTCCTCAGATTATTCTTTGTGATAATGGGGCACAATTTATCTCTAAAGATTTTCAAAATTTCGTTAAGAGTTATAAAATACAAAAAAATTTGGTTTAACGCAAAATACCATCCTCAAGTAAACCCTACTGAAAGAGTAAATAGAGTTTTAATTACCGCTATCTCTTCCTATATTGATTCAGACCATACTACATGGGATGAACATATTTTTAAAATTGCTCAAGCTTTGCGTACATCTAAACACGAAGCAACCCAATTCACTCCGTCATTTCTTGTTTTTGGAAGATATATCCCAATCGATGGGAGTTACTATGGTTTAGTGCCTGACGATACTAACGTAAT
This sequence comes from Platerodrilus igneus, assembly GCA_036346225.1. Lineage (NCBI taxonomy): Eukaryota > Metazoa > Arthropoda > Insecta > Coleoptera > Lycidae > Platerodrilus > Platerodrilus igneus. Next base: position 407,243 of record JARFIW010001470.1, read on the forward strand.
TGAATTTGACGATAAAGTACGCTGGGACAAAGACCAACAGTCATTACCTTCTATCTTTAACGACGTTAGAAAAAATTTGTTAAAAGCTTACGAAAAGAGTAAGGACCACTATAACTTACGTAAACGAAATATTTCCTTCGCCTTGGGCGAACAAGTTTGGAAAAGAAATTATGTCTTATCGGATGCATCTAAGAAATTTTCTTCAAAATTAGCCCCTAAATTCATCCTTTGTAAGGTCATTCGTGTCATTAGTCCCCTTATCTACGAACTTCAAGACGCTGAAGGAAAACGCCAAGGCAGGTGGCATATTAAAGACCTTAAGCCATTCTCTGCTGACCCAAATGCTAGTTAAGTTTTTCACGTTCTATTCTCCTTACAATGTACCTAATATTTTTTTGTTTTCACCATCAATTAGTATCTTTAATTACTTATTCCTTCTCTTATACACCTACCTTTTATACGTTTAACTCATTTACATTAAACCTTTTGCTTCTGGTTGACTTTTCTTTGACCGTACCGTTACTTGTATATTATTTTATCCTCTAGACCCCCCAAGTATAACTCTGTCGTTTCATTTAATTAATTCTCAAACTTTTCCTACAGCATAATATTTGGTTTTTAGTATTTTTCTTACATCGTTTATTTGTGTGGTAATTGTCGTAACTTTGGTTGTAATAACTCATTGAATTTTTATGATTGGTTTTAGCTGATGTTAGAGTGGATGTTTTTCTTCTTTGGGCCCACATAGGAGACGCGGCCTATGCCATTGTAAGAAATAGTTCATATTCGCAGTTGCAAAAAGCTAGGATTGTCTATTCCATGTGTTTCTCCTCTGAATTATTGCAGTCGCCCACATTATACTATATCATTATTTGTTTCTTTTTCTACTAAATCAACATAACTTATAAACATTTTTTTTCATCGTTTTTTGTTGAATTTCGTGGTGAGGCACTATCGCTTCTTATTGATATCTTATTAAATTCTCGGTTGTTTTAGCATATTGGGACAGTGTATCTGTATTTAATTGCTTATAATTAGGCATCTTTGTGTGTTTAGGGCGCTACCGTTTTAAAAATTACCTTGAAACAGTTGGGTTTTCGTGTGTTCGTATCTGTAATGATACTTTTAAGTCGTTGTGTCAACTTTTGTCTGATTTTCTTATCGTAGTGGATGCACTCGTTAGGAAAATGATCGTACTAGTTCTCTTAAGAGTCTAGTGAATTTTTGACGTGTGATATTCCTTATCTTGACGGATTAATATCGCAGGTGGTCCTTCAGACTGCGCTGTGTTTCAATAGGGACAACTCTCTACCTTCTCTCGGACGCTTGTCAAAAAACTCTACTTTTTCTTATCCTACTGTCTCCGTTTCTGCCTTATCTTTCCTTCGGTGGACCTGTTCTCGTCACGGAACACCCGTCTGCTACATAAGAGTGATGTGCCCTCACTCCGGGCTACTGACTACATTAGCTGGTTGAGTAGCGCTTTGCTATCAACTTTTTTCTGTCTCTTTTGCTCAATGCGAGCCCTTCCTCTACTTTCTTCTACCTGGAAGTGCTTCTTATGCATTCCAAATACCCACCTCCCTCTTTCTACCGTTCCTGTTTCTCTGCCTTTTCATTTCCGTTAGTCACCGTGTGGTTGCGCGGGAGGTTTTCACAGACACCTGGGCCACGTCTCTGGGAATCTTTCGTGAGGTCATGTGGTGCCGCTGTCAGCGCATGGGCACCGGCAGTGAAGGTATGTATGAGTGTGTGAATGTGTGAGTGCATGTGTATATATATGTCGATATATATTGTGTGGGTATCGGGTGATTATATTACCGATATCGATTAACGCCGGGTGCAGGGATGCACCCACATGCCTTTGCCGGTCCCTCGTGCCGTTTCTTGTAAACGGGCCTGCTTCACAGGTCTCTCTTTTTAGAGGGTACGAGAAAATGCCTATTTAACGGCTCCACGGAGCCACTCTATCGTTATCTTATCTATTGTCTTTGGTAATGATTAAGTTAATATCTTTATCTTATTTATTATCTTAGATAATAACCTTAGTTTAATATCGTTATCTTACCGATTACCGGTAATAATAATTTTAGTTAGTAACGTTATCTTACCGACTACCGTTAGTAATAACTTTTGTTTAATTTCGCGTTATCTTACCTATTATATTTAGTAATAACTTTTGTTTAATGTCGCATTACCTTACCTACTATTTCTAATAATAACTTTAGCTTAATATCGTGTTATCTTACCTAGTATCTCAAATAATAACTAAAGCTTAATATCGTTATCTTATCTATTACTTTTGATGATAACAATTTAAGCTCAATATCGTTATCTTATCTACTATCTTTAACAACAATTTGAGATCTTGTTTTATCTTTTTATCTTCCTAACGTGTTGTATCTATGACCAGACGTGGGAATTATTTTTCTTGATATTAAGCGAAAAAGCTAACCTGATGTAGACATGTAATTTGTTAGGTTAGCGATGTAAGGATTTAGTAGGGTGGTACTTTTGGTAAATTTGTTGATTCAGAACCATGTCATGGACAAGTTTTGATGTGTATCGTTAGAAAACCAAAGTACCAGTAACAAAAATTTGCTAGAGTGCAGAGTGACTCACTCTGATGAACATTTTTAAATTTGGGCACTTTTTGCCAACAAAGAACAGTGTTGATGCAACTCTCATGTGCGTTTTCACGTAGGCAACTTTAATGTTAGCTTTAGTTTAGATAGGTTAGGCGACCTGTCGCATCTGTTTTACTTTACGTAGTGTTTCATGCTCCCCGACAAATTTGTGCTGTCGATTATTAGTGTAGTCAAAAACAATGGGGCTACATATTCCGTTTCCTGGTAATTCGGTAGACGTGTTATCGGTCGAAAAACCAGGTGGCGCCTTAAATAAACATTTTGTAGGTTTAAGTTAGGATTTACGTAGGGTAACTAGGATTTAGATCTTAAGCTGTTACTGTGCTAACAGACTTTTTGTTTTTTTAAGTTTTTTCTTTTATGGCTTTCTCGCGATTGTTACGTGCCAAATTGGCACTAAACATTACTTAGCTTAATTTTGATGTGCGGAAGTTTTCGCGCCTTAAATTTAAAAGACTTGGCGTGTATTTTCGTCACGTCTGAGTGCGTTTGCGCCAGATCGCGCGACGCGAGTGGAGTAGGGCCAAAAGTGGGAGAAGTTTCCGGGAGACTCTATAACGTGGCTGTTTTGCCTGGAACTTCGAGGAATGCAGTTGTCGTGCTCGGTAACGTATCGTTTTCTTTATTTATGTAGATTCCCTTGCCTTGCTTATCTTGTTTGTCGCCCTTATACCTGTTTCCTTATCGATCCCTACATACGTAGAGATAATTTGTAAGCAGCCTAGGGAGAACCGGAGGCCACGACCCTAAATGAACGAGTCCTGGTAGCAACTGCGACTGCCATAGCTGGTCGGAGCGCTTTGGAAGGATGTTGGGCGTACCCTCCAGCAAATATCTTAAAGGGGGCCATCAGCAGCCCTTATGGACGTGCTGACGCCATCTTTATCTATCCTGAAGGAAGCTGTACCTATTTAGTTAAGTACCTTACTTGTTATACGCATTTCAAACATTAATTTTTTGCGTAATTGCGCAATTAAATATGCTTGTTGTGTGACGTCATTGACAGATGGGGGCGCCAAAATCTGTATAAAGATTAGCGCTACCAACTGCCGTTGTGTCTAGTAAACCGCGCTTGCGGGATTGTAATTATGAACTTTTAAATTGTAAGAGGGTGTGTCACAAAAAAGAAAATTTAAATCTCGAGAGAAAGTTTATTTACAAAACCTTTAAAAAAGAACTACAAAAAGGAAAACCAGCCTGCGGAGAAAACAATATTTATCCAATATATTCCGGAGGATTTACACAGTACAAAAATCTTTGTAAAAATAATTAATACACTCGTTAGTCACGTCAAACTAAATTTTAATCTCAATCTAGTACTCACGTAAAACAAAAATTAAAAAGTTAAATGTTTTTGTTCTCTAAATTATAAACGTGACATAAATGAAGACAATATGTGAGCTGACTTAAAGAAAATTAAAATATCAATACATAGAAGGCAAATCTAATATATATTCACTGTTGGGGTAGATGCATTCAAAATGTGCACTTGTCATGGATCTTGTCCTTCAAGAAGTCAGAAGCTTGGGGTCATCCAATTTCTTAAACGCCGATTTTCCGCGTTCGTACCTTAAATTCTATGACACTTGAGCCACTTTCAAAGAAATTCAGAAAAACAAACATTGCCGCAACTCCCATATGGTCGCTCATATTCTACCATATGCTTCGAAACCATGATCGACGATGTGTACAAAAACAGCTTAGAAGTAAACCCCACCATTAAACTTCAGGAGTTAAGTACAATTGTCATAATATCTTTTGAAATCGTATCTTCTCTCAAAAACATCCATGTATGGATAATAAATAACATGAATGGTAGTTTCCTCATAACATTTAGCTGTCGATAAGAGAATCAGAAAACTAGTGGAATTGCACTCGTCTTGGAGAGCTTTTCGGTAATCCCGTACATCACAAACTTATATTAATACTCAACAAAAATTTAAAAAAATTCAAACTTATATTATTTTAACAAGTGAAACCGCAACCAATAATGGGAAATCCAATTAACGCTTTATCCAGTAGAACTGGTTGTAACGTTCTAACTACAACGAATATACATCAACGTGTGTAAATACGGGATAAGAAATATACAGCCAAACTTGTGGAATTATGAAGGACTCGCAGAATAGTTTACCTAACTTCCCACATTGAAATTATGAAAACGTAACATAAACCAATTAGTAATCTATATTAAATACCAGAAAATTTAATGTATCGGAATTTGTGATTGAAAGTAACCTTGATGAAATATGCACAATAAACTCATTGTAAATATTTAAGAAAGCAAATTTTGTTGATAACAGAACATCATATTTTCAACACTATATTAAAATAGGGCAAACTGAAGTATTTATATTATAATCAAATATTCTAATAGAACATACAGGGAGATAGATAAGCAACCATTTAAATTGAGAAGACATAGGAAATCGTTAATAAATACTCAAATGACTGTGAATAAAGTAAGGAATGAGAAATTTAATTAAATAAAAACAAAAAATTTCAAATGAAGGAACTGCACGTGACAAATATTTGTAAACCTAATAATAAATCTAAAAATATTCTGAAATTGAAATAATGAAAATTCACCTGCAAAAATTCAAAACAATTTGCTAAAATCCCTCCCACAACTGCATCCCCTGCATTCTATTTGTGTTTCGTCTAGTTTATGTACATTTTATTATAGGTCTGTGCAAAAACTCTTAAGAAGAAAAGTACACAAACACTACTATATAAAAAAGTTAAATTATTACATTTTATTTTTAAACATCCAACCATTCATTTAAGTACATTAGTGTGCATACGAACAAATAACATATAACAGACCACTAATACCACAAGAAGAACAGTACAAAAGTTTACTACTATACAAAAAAGTAAATTACTATATTTTATTTTTAATGGTCCTTTAATCATTCATTTAAGTGTATTAGTGTACATAGGAACACATAATATATAACAGACAACTAAAACCACTTAAGAAGGAAAGTACACAAACTTACTACAAGAAAGCTAGTGTGAAGTGGGGCAAATGCACTTTTGGGATAAATGTATTTTGCGGATGTCATTTCTACAGTCTGTGCTTAATTTGATATCTGGCAACCACGACCGATCACTTCTTGTTGGTTGTTATTAGGTACCTAACATGCTAGAAAGCCGTTAGCTGTAGTAATGTTACTTTCATAGAGATTATCACGCTGTGTACGTCATATTGAAAACTACGTTAATTTACAGAAACTGGTTTGGTTGCTTGTAATTTCAAAGTCTAACATGACACAACATCTACGATTTCATTAACATTGGAAATATAAGCAATTTTAACAGTTTCAACCAGCTGTTAAGAAACATAACATCTGTATCTATAATAATCAAGGGGGAATGCATTTACTCCAGCGTATTTTCGTCTGGGGTAAATGTGTGTCATGTGTAAGGGGCAAATGCATCCCAAAACACACTTGCCACGGGCAGATAAAACTTGGTGTATCTACCTATAAATATGTTACAAATAAGTAGGCTTTACTAATTAATTCGATTTTTAGCACAATGCTAAGAACCTACGACAGAAAAGGTAACAGGAAAAATTATAGCAGAGATTCTTGCAAAAGCACTTTCAAAAGTAAAAAGTGGAAGTCTGGGTATAAAGCGATGTAGTCGTGTCTATAATATACTTGCATTTATACTGAGAGATCATATAAAAGGACGTTGAGGTAAGCTAGGCAGTAGTGCAGAAGATGGCGGTAGAGGCACCACTCCTTCTCACAATGATGAAAATCACCTTACTGAATGATTTTAAGTACTATGGCCCAATGGGGCTTTGGATTAAGTCGCACTGAAATTTTACATGTTCTTCAGGGTTATGTTAAGCGTAATAATATTAAAACACCAATTATAAATCAACGTCTCACCGAAGATTAGTGGCTAGCTTTTAGAAAAAGGCACAAACTGGCAATAAAAACAACCTTTAAAACATGTTCGAAGGCTGATGCTATTTCATTTGTAGTAATCTACAAATTTTACGACATACTTGAAAATGAAATAAACCCCGGCATTGCAAATAGACGAGAGCTTATTTACAATTGTAATGAGACTAGTTTTTTGCATGATCCAAGCAGAATCAAAGGCAGCTACTTCTAAGCGAACAGAATTCTCCAAGGCTTTTAACAGCAATCAACTCTTTGTTGATGCATAAGAATCAACCAGCTTATTGAAGGAAAATATACGCACTAGAAAGCTGAAAAAGGCAACTGTATCATGAAATAGCAGGAAACAGCTTTCTGACAATGAATCAGACACATTTTCTTTACATGATAGCAGTAGCAACAATAAGGAATTTAGTGAAGACGAAAACATTGACTCTGAGAATATTTCTAGAAACGACTATTGGCGCGTGCGTATTTGAAAACACGCGTTGTTGTTTAGGGGTTGAAAAGTATAGATAATGAAATACCAAGTTGTAGCATGCGTATTTGAAAACAAGCTAGGCTTGTTGTAAACTTGTGTATGATGATTGAATGAAAGCTTAACAGTCTAAATGACCAGCAAAATAATGGATAATCAGATAATAATCATAACAGATTGTTTTGTAGTATAATGATTGGATAAATAACCTTGATTTGACATGTGGTGTAGTTTCGAGTATATTCTTGTTGTTTGAAGTGGCGAAAACGGCTTACACTTGATGATGAATTGTCTCTTGCTTCAATGTTCACTTTGTCACGCACTTCAATGTAACATTTATTAACTGATTATGCCTTTTAACGCGACTAGATGCACGGCATACCGAAGGACACGTGTTCATTGTTTGAAGGTTGCTCGAGCACTCTAGTCTCTTATCTGTTCTTTGGTTTTGGTTAGTTTTATGTAGGTAGGGATAATGTATAGAAATCGATTAGGTATGCAGGAGTATTTTATGATATATACAAAGTGAATTGTAAATAGAGACGGGTAACGGAACACACCGCCCACCAAAAAGCCTCAGTTATAGGCCCTTTTTAAAGAATAGTAAAAAAAATTGAAATTGAAATTGGTTCAATCTTGAATTAAAAATAAAGTGAATGTTGCGAAAAATGCAAAAGAAAAATAAAAATAAAAAATAGCCCATTGAGCCGGGCAATGGCTTATAATACACATTGAAGCATTATTGGTTAGAAAGAATGCATAATTTCACCAGAAGCCGCTTTAATGTATCCTGGTTAGTCTTAACTTCGGCTACTCCAACAATACCGTCGGTGCCCGTAAATGTGTTAATTATTCTGCCCAACTGCTACTGGAGTGGAGGTAAAACAGAATCTTTGATAAGTACAAGTGTACCTTTTAGATTACCAACTAATTTGTTATGGTTATTCCACTTGCCTTTTTGATAGAGCTCATGTAAATACTCCCTATGCCACCTAGACCAGAAATCTTGGTGCAAGCGCTGCACCAATTGCCAACCTGACAAACGATTGATATTTAAATGTGTTAAATCATGCATTGGAGGCGCAGTCAGCGGCTTCATTGTTAAAAAATGCGCAGGCGTGAGAGATTGTAGATCATTGGGGTCGCTACTTAAACTGCATAGAGGCCGTGAATTAAGGAGCGATTCTATTTGTATTAAGGTTGTGATTAGTTCTTTATAGGTAAGGACCTGGTTTCCAATTTTGTGCAAAAGATGTGTCTTTACAGATTTTACTCCGCTCTCCCACAGTCCGCCAAAATGGGGTGCAGAAGGGAGGTTGAATAACCATTTGATATTTTCTTGTTCAGCAGCAGTGCGTGTAAAGCTGACAAGAATGCGATTAGCCCCGATAAAATTGGTCCCACAATCGCTAAAAATAGTGGAGCAGCGCCCGCGCCGAGCAATAAATCGACGCAAGGCTGCCAGAAAAGAATCGGCTGATAACTCTGATGCAAGTTCAAGATGAACTGCTTTCGTCAAAAAGCATACAAACAAACATATGTATGCCTTAAGAAGTTTTGCTTTTCGAAGATTACTTGATTTTATTGTAAGAGGCCCGGCGTAATCCACACTAACACAACTGAATGGTTTTAATTCGTTTATTCTAAATTGTGGTAAGTCACCCATAGGCGGTATCACCGGTTTGGGGTTTGTTTTAAAACATTGATTACAATTAGATAAGTAATGTCTAATTGCTCGTTTTGAAGAGACAATCCAAAATTGTTGTTGCAAGAGATAAGTGGTGGTGTTAATTCCCGGGTGAAAGTATTTTTCATGAATTTGATTGATTAACAACTCAGTAAAACAATGGTTTTTCGGTAATAATGCAGGATGTTTTTCAGAATACGGAAGTGTTGAATGACCTAATCTTCCTCCTACTCGTAAAATACCTGCGGAATCAATGAATGATGATAATTTTCGAAACGATTTAGAAAGTTTATTTTTAGTTTTAATTAATTGTATTTCCGCTTTAAACGAAGTTGACTGAATATGTTTAGTAATAACGTTAAGTGCTTTCCGGAGCTCCTCTGCAGTCAGAGGCCCTATCGGACGAATTTTTAAAACAGTTCCAAAGCGAAAACAGTAAGTAATGATACTTTGAATTTTTCTTAATGAATAAAATTGTATTAAAAGTTTATCTATGAAATGCTCCTCCATTTGAACAACGAGTGCAATTTTCTTGCTTTCAGAATTTATAATTGATTGCATAGGTTGTCGGATTGGCTCGGTGGGTCAATTCTCTTACGTTAATCGAGGCAGCCACGTTGGGCGCCAAATTTATGCTACGTTGGCTCGTAGCCGTGCGTAACACAAAGAAAATCAAAGAAATGACCGGGCTCAATCGGACATTAGGGGGGGTTGTAGAAAGCAGACCAACATATAATGTACGCGGCTGTAAGGAATTAGTAACAATACCTGCAATAAAAAAAATTAGAATAGCAAACCTGCAATAAAAAAAATTAGTCCTGCAAACCTGAAATAAAGAAAAAGCATAGCATGCTGATCGAGCATAGATTGTTCAGTACTTTGTAGAATGTAAAAAAAACTGTTTGGATAATCTATATAATATAACAACGGTAAAAGCAATACAAAAATTTTTAGTACAAAGTGAGGTAATATTGGGGAGTAGCAGAAACGTTTCCTCACACACCAATTAAACATAAATCAGACAAAATTTTAACAAAAGATAAATAGGTAAGCACAATTGATATGAGTCATCCAGTATTGTTGATTCTTCTTTTTTTAAATAGCATGCAAGTCTATGGTAAAAGGTATCAGAACGACAAAGATATGGCAAAACAACGGATAGATATTTAAAGGAATAACAAGTAGGAAATAGTTCAACTTACAACAAGTAATAACAAGTAGGAAATAGTTCAACTTACAAAAGGTCCTTCAGAACGCTTCCTTGCAATTGAAGTGTGGGATTCACGATGTCCGGCACTAACGCAGCACTTCATCCTTGACTGGGAGGGTGTTGATGGAACTTATCACACGTTACCCTTATCACACCTACGTATTTCACTGGTGTTAGCAGCAGACATTATCACGCGACGGAACTATGTAGCATTGATAAATTTCTTGTTAATTCTATTTCCTGAGACAATAATTTCGAAATATTTTGTAGCACTAGTTTAATTTCAACTGGGATCAAATCTATATCATTTTCATAAACATCCAAAAAGCAGTGAGAAACTTCAACCAATACCTTTGTAAACCGGTAATCTGTTATATTTCGCAAATAACGAAATTTGCGCAAGCAATGATCTGTTTTAGATTCTTTGGGGTTAGAAAATTCAGAAACTACAGTATCAACTGTATTTGGATAATCCAAAGTATGCACTACTCTGATAAAAAAAGGACCGCGAAACTAGATCGCACACACAGTTTAAATATCAAAAGACAAAGCACCAAAAAAACCACAATGAGTAAAGCACGTGTATCACTATAGTAAGTCCGTCAAATGTTCCGTAAAAGACGCTCGCCTATAAACCATACTACTTCAATCGGAATTAGCACTACACTTTCTACAGTTATTATACAACTTTTATTTCACAAGAAAAACAACTAAAATCGTGCCGTGCTTGTTCATGAACAATTTGAAAATTGCTACCGCATTAATTCTCACTATTGTCAAAGCAAAGAAGAAACAGTATTTTCAACGTAATTAATATATAGGAACCAAGAACAAACTACAACTCCTCATCTGTTTATTCAACTCGTTGCTATTACAACCTCTTATCGTCTATTATCTAGACTTGTATATCCACATAAGGAATAAAATTTATACGAACGGCAAGACAAGAACGATTCAATCCACTCATTATAATACGACGCATTCGCCTAAGGAGTTAATAAATATAAAATATAGAAATAGTAGTTACAGAAATGTATTTACTAATTGGGAAAAAGCGTAAAATGTTAAGCTATAAAAATGCACGTTACAGATTCCCCCTAGCAAAATAAAGACGTCGGGGTGAAAGAAACAAAAAAAAGCGGCAGACAAGGAACCAAACAAAAAAAATTTTTTTTATCCGGTCCGAAGGACCAACACCAGTATAAGAAAAGGAACATTTTATTTTCAAAAGAAGACAAAGTCATCTATCGTAACCAACAACGACAGAACAGGTAAAGAAAGCACCAAGTAAACACCCAATGAGGATTAAGGCTCTTAGCTACTTTCAAAAACGTCAAAAGACGGATGTCTCCAAAAAGGACATTTCTGTTCTCCACCTCAAAGAAAAGTTTTGGCTTCCCGCGGAAAAACCAAAAGGAAAGAAAAAAAACGAGGAAGAAAACTCGTAGCAAACCAACTAGACGACACAACTGTCAACCTCAAGTGTGCAGTAAAGAAAGAACCAAGACAAAGCAAAGGGCAAAGGCAAGCTAGTACACAATCTAGAATACTTCCAACTGAGGTAACACAGATTCGTATGAAACGATTACTCAAGCAAAGTATGGCTAACAGACCTACAAAAGCGACCAAGTCGAAATACCTCTAGGAAAAGAAAATGGATCTGAAACCTACCTCAAGGAATGGATGTAGAAAGCGACTATAATAGTCAAATAGTGAACAAATGGTAGAACTAGCCAGAAGCAAAAGTCACGGGATGGGCTAGCTACAAAATATAAATAGGAATAAAAAATGGGCGCCAGTGTTTTCGGACACAAGCTTGTCAGAGAAAACACAAGACCAATAAGCCAAAAAAAAATTACAAGTCATTAGGGATAGCGACACGTAGGGGTCAAAATAGAATCGGCCGTAGGGAGCCCTCTAGGATCCGGAGGTTCAGGATCAATGTCTGGAGGGTCTAAAGTTTTATCGGGTTTGAGGTCCTTAATATGCCAAGTACCCAGATCGTTACCAGAATCATCCACTAAGATATAGGTCCAAGGAGAAGGTTTAGTTCTAATAGTAAAGGGACCCACATATTTGGGAGCAAGTTTAGCATTGAAGTAGCGAGTAGTATCCGAAAGAACATAATTGCGTTTCCAAACGCGATCGCCAGGAGATAAAGTTAAGGGACGACGACGAAGATCGTAGTGTTTAGCATTTTTCTTGTATGCTAAGGAAAGGTGTTTCGAAATTTCTTCACGAAGTGACTCAAATTTGACTAAATCAGTAGGAGGAATAGGACGTTCGGGATCCATAAGAACATCATCAGGATCAAGAGGTATTCCAAAATGATCGCCGTAGAGAACATGTTCACGACCATATAGAGCAAAATACGGGGAGTAATAACCTCATGTTTAAGCGTTCGAATAGCACAACCAATTTTTGCTAAATTAACGTCCCACCGAAGTTGATTATCAGAAACGTAAGAAGAAATCATACTTTTCAGGACTCTATTAATACGTTCGACCGGATTTGCCTGAGGATGATAGCGAGCATTAAACAGAATTTTTGTTCGATAAGAATCACAGAGTTTAGTGAAAATATTACTACGAAATTGTACACCATTGTCCGCAATTAGATACTGAGGAGTACCATACACCAGGAAAATATTTTCCTCAATGGTTCGAGCAACAGCAGCGGCCGTAGACGCACGTAGAGGAAAGAAACAAGCATATTTTGTAAAACAATCGGCAACAACTAAAATGAAAGAATTACCTTTAGAGGATCTAGGAAGAGGTCCGACAATATCAGTACATAGGACTTGCCAAGGACGAGTGGCAGTAGCACGGGGAGACATAAAGCCAGGAGGTTTCTTTTGTTCGACTTTGTATGCAGAGCAAATTTTACAACGACGGACGTATCGAGCAACAGCGGCTCTAAGTTTAGGCCAATAGTAACGCATGGAAATTTTAGAGACAGTTTTGTGGACACCAGGGTGACCTGAAGTAGGTAGATCATGATTTTCGTATAGAACCCTATTCCGTTGTTCGCTGGGAACTACTAACTTCTAATCGTCTTGAGGAGGTTGGAGCAAAGACTGTTTAGATTTTACATGTTTATATAGTAATTCGTTTTCCACATGCCAGTTACTGTATAGTTTAGGATTGGAATTAACACGAGTCCGTAGCTTAAGATACCAAGGATCCAAAATTGGCAGAGTAATAGAAGATTTAGGAAAGTCATCAATTAAGTCAATTTTAGGTACTGAGCGAGATAAGGCATCGGGAACGATGTTTTCTTTACCTTTACGATGTACGATGGTGAAGTTATATTGTTGAAGTCGTACAGACCAACGAGCTAAACGACCGTTGGGGCTTTGTAGATTATTCAGCCAGATAAGCGAGTGGTGATCGGTAATCATAGTAAAGTGAGAACCCTCAATATAGGGACGAAATTTCTCAATTGCCCAAATAACACCAAGACATTCTTTTTCGGTGGCGCTATAGTTGCGTTCCGCCTTTTTAAGAGAACAGCTAACGTAGCTAATGACTTTTTCGTCATCACCCTGTTGTTGAGTCAGCACAGCACCCAGACCAAAATCAGAGGCATCAGTCTGTATAGTAAAGGGCAAAGAAAAATCAGGACAACTCATCACTGGAGCCGTTACCAAGTGTTCTTTCAGCAGCTAAACGCCTGCTGACATTCCGAAGACCAATCAAATTTAGAATTTTTCTTAGTCAAAGCAGTAATTGAAGCAGTAAGAGCAGAAAAATTTGGGATAAAGCGACGATACCACGAGCACATACCAACTATGCGTCGTACTTCAGTTACAGTAGTAGGAGGAGGAAGATTAAGAATGGCCGAAACTTTTTCTGGGTCGACATGGTGTCCATGACGATTTACTACGTATCCCAGATAACGGAGTTCCGGTCGGCATATAATGCATTTATCTCTGTGAAGAGTAAGACCTGCAGAATTTAAACGAAAAAGCACTTTCTGTAGTACCACCAAATGTTGTTCGAAAGTAGGGGTAGCGATGATCACATCATCTAAGTATGCGAAACAGAAAGGTTTGAGATCAGCACCAAGCACACGATCTATAAGTCGCTGAAATGTCGCTGGAGAATTATGAAGACCAAATGGCATTTTAGTAAACTGGTATAAACCTCTACCAGGCACCGTAAATGCAGTAATCGCCTTAGAATTAGAAGAAAGAGGTATTTACCAATAAGCAGAACGAATGTCCAAACTAGTTAAGAATTTTGCGTCTCTAAGACGGTCTAGAATCGTAGAAATATAAGGAAGGGGATAGGCATCTTTTTCTGTAACCTCATTGACCTTTCTAAAATCGATGCAGAAACGATATGTGCCATCTTTCTTAGGCACCATAACAATAGGGCTAGACCAAGCGCTATTAGATGGTTCTACAACACCACTTTCTAGCATCCTATCCAGAGCTTGATTGACATGTCGAAGTATCGTAGGGGACATGGGATAATATCGTTGCTTGATAGGACTAGATGTAGTACGGATCTGATGTTCAAAGAGATTAGTACAGCCCAAAGGTAAAGTATCATCTTTAGGAAACATCTGTTGGACTATACGAGACAATTCGGATTGTTGCATGATCGACAGATCAGAAAGAGCATTGATCTGACTGATCGAGACAGTAGAAGAAGAACCGAAAGTCCATTGACCCGTTCGAAAATCTTGGACAACACCCATAGATTTCCAGAAGTCAATACCTAAGATCAGAGACTGAGAAATAGAAGGAACGACTAGGATGTCAAGAAGAATAGTTTTATTTTCGACCGACATGGGTAAAGTAAGTGACCCGAGAATGTCACAAGCTTGACCATTGGCTACCGTACAGCTGTGGATCTCCGTTTGGGACAAAGGCAAAGAAAGAGAATAGAGAATATCCCAACCAGGACCACCAATAATAGTACGAGAAGCGCCAGAATCAAGCAAACCTTTAAATTCGATGTCGAAAATAGTAACAGTAAGATAAGGTCTGTCGTCCTCACGAGAACTAGCTAAAATAAAATCCAGAACATATTTAGATCGGTCATCACGACCAGAGAAAGGATTTTCTGAGGAAATAATAGGTACCGAGACAACTGTAGAAGGGATCGGGTCGGTTTCTCGGCTTAGCGACTCGATCGGTAGTTTAAATTCTTGTTACAACTCGTACAATTGGTACGGGTAACATTAGGTTTACCACAACCATAGCAATGAAGTATTTGAGGTTTAGTACAGGAAGGAGACTTGTGTCCTCGTTGGCCACAGTTCCAACAAGTAACGGAAGAATTAGAAATATTTTTAGGAGCATCACTTGCACCAGGTGTAAATGTTTTCGAAGTAGTTACACCACAATGGGGAGGGACATAAGCAGAAGTAAGTTTGCTGCGGACCGCAGAACCTGTATAAGCTAAGTCAGGCTCTAGGAGTTGAGAAAAGTTCAGAGCAGGAGGAGACTTGAAATTATCGGCTTGTATTTTGCGCTGTTCTAGTCTGCGACCTACACGCAAAAGTTCCGTAATAGTATTCAGATCAAGCAAAGCTAATTTGGTTTAATAGAAAGGGGTAAGATTTGGTAAAATAATTTCGAGTTTCTGTGGTTCAGAGAGAGAGAGATTATTAGACGAGCAAATAAATTTTCCATCGTAGCTAAATATACACCAATAGACTCTGAGGGCCCCATAGTACGTTGCTTTATTTCCTCTAAAAGTTTTTCGTTGTAATTAACGGGTTGAAATTCTTCCCTTAATAGTCGAATAACATCTTGCCAATTAGTTAGGGATTTTCTATGCGCTGTGAATAAAATTAAAGCTTTTCCCGAAAGTAAGTCTGAAGCCGAAGAAAATAGCTGAGAAGCAGAAACGTTGCGTGCCGAGCATAATTCGTCCACGCGTAATAGAAATGCATTTAAAGACATACGGTCATCACCCGAAAATTTTAAGTCCCATTTAGACACCAGCTGTCCATAACCAGACGTAGCAATTGATTTAGAAATAGATATAGGTATAGGTAATTCATCAGAAGATTCAGCAGAAGTAAGATCATCCTCAGTATCAGTAGTAGTCGGATTAATAGTAGCCGTAGAATCAAGTGGTGCCCTAGGTGAAGTGGAAGAACGTCTAAAGCGACGGTATAACCTATCGCAATCACTGCGTAAATTACTAACACATAGCAACAACTTTCGCTGTATGACTGTTTCAGCGTCAGAAGCAACATTCATGCGTTGGATTCTCCCTTTGAGATGCATAGCAAGGCTAATAATACGTTTGCCGTCGGCAGTTGAAATATCACCATTAAAATCTTTACTCTTCGTAGATAATTCAGTTAAACCTTCAGTCACGGCTTTATTATCAGTCTGAAAATCGATACCAGATTTAAGTGGACTTAGAGTTTCAGAAGATTCCATTTTCAAAATATTCCTAAAGGATTTACGAAGTTTGGATACAGGTACCTTTGCATCGAACCCACGAGAACCGACTTCATATTTGAGTTCAGCTTCATGTAAACGACCAACTTTTAATTTCCAATAGTCCCCCATTACTACAGAATCAACAAACACCCAAATATTTAAAGACACAAAAACGAATTATTAGGCTTGTTCGATAGAGAAACTAAATTAACGAAATAACTAAATACTAAACAAAATCCAGTTCAAACGAGAAGGAAAAAAAAATAATTTCGAGCCCCATGAGTTAAAGTTCGGGCCTTTAGAGCTGTGTTTTTAAAAAAAACTTCGACACTTTAACAAAAAATTTAATAGTTTAAACAGAAATTACAATGAAATTTAGAATAGCTGGTTCGTAATAACTTTAATAAAAAAATAATTAATTGTACTGGGCGAGTAGTCTAGGTAGACAACAATGCAAAAGCTGTAAACTCAGACTGACTGCCGGGCATTGAGCTCCCGGGCTTTTTATAATAACCTGCCCCTCACACGGCTTGTGGGAACTTGCAGATCTCATGTCTGCTTTACATTTTGTTACAATGTATCAATCTTAATTCTAAGTAATTGCGGTCTGTTGACCGCCTGTGACCTGCCACCTGCAGTATCACTGCCCTCACTAATGCAAAGTTGCATGTCCGTTCTCATGAACTGTCGAAAACCTCTCTGGGTTATCCTTGTGTTACAATGTTGCATTGAACTTATACTTTACTTTACTTAACAATTTCTAATAATTCCTATTAGATTCAATATATCAATATATATAGGTAATTGGGGGATACATAACTCACGTTGGGCGCCAAATTTATGTTAAGTTAATCGAGGCAGCCACGTTGGGCGCCAAATTTATGCTACGTTGGCTCGTAGCCGTGCGTAACACAAAGAAAATCAAAGAAATGACCGGGCTCAATCGGAGATTAGGGGGGGTTGTAGAAAGCAGACCAACATATAATGTACGCGGCTGTAAGGAATTAGTAACAATACCTGCAATAAAGAAAATTAGAATAGCAAACCAGCAATAAAAAAAATTAGTCTTGCAAACCTGAAATAAAGAAAAAGCATAGCATGCTGATCGAGCATAGATTGTTCAGTACTTTGTAGAATGTAAAAAAAAACTGTTTGGATAATCTATATAATATAACAACGGTAAAAGCAATACAAAAATTTTTAGTACAAAGTGAGGTAATATTGGGGAGTAGCAGAAACGTTTCCTCACACACCAATTAAACATAAATCAGACAAAATTTTAACAAAAGATAAATAGGTAAGCACAATTGATATGAGTCATCCAGTATTGTTGATTCTTCTTTTTTTTTTTAAATAGCATGCAAGTCTATGGTAAAGGGTATCAGAACGACAAAGATATGGCAAAACAACGGATAGATATTTAAAGTAATAACAAGTAGGAAATAGTTCAACTTACAAAAGGTCCTTCAGTAACGCTTCCTTGCAATTGAAGTGTGGGATTCACGATGTCCGGCACTAACGCAGCACTTCACCCTTGACTGGGAGGGTGTTGATGGAACTTATCACACGTTACCCTAATCACACCTACGTATTTCACTGGTGTTAGCAGCAGACATTATCACGCGACGGAACTATGTAGCATTGATAAATTTCTTGTTAATTCTATTTCCTGAGACAATAATTTCGAAATATTTTGTAGCACTAGTTTAATTTCAACTGGGACCAAATGTATATTATTTTCATAAACATCCAAAAAGCAGTGAGAAACTTCAACCAATACCTTAGTAAACCGGTAATCTGTTATATTTCGCAAATAACGAAATTTGCGCAAGCAATGATCTGTTTTAGATTCTTTGGGGTTAGAAAATTCAGAAACTACAGTATCAACTGTATTTGGATAATCCAAAGTATGCACTACTCTGATAAAAAAAGGACCGCGAAACTAGATCGCACACACAGTTTAAATATCAAAAGACAAAGCACCAAAAAAACCACAATGAGTAAAGCACGTGTATCACTAAAGTAAGTCCGTCAAATGTTCCGTAAAACACGCTCGCCTATAAACCATACTACTTCAATCGGAATTAGCACTACACTTTTTACAGTTAATATACAACTTTTATTTCACAAGAAAAACAACTAAAATCGTGCCGTGCTTGTTCATGAACAATTCGAAAATTGTTCCGCATTAATTCTCACTATTGTCAAAGCAAAGAAGAAACAGTATTTTCAACGTAATTAATATATAGGAACCAAGAACAAACTACAACTCCTCATCTGTTTATTCAACTCGTTGCTATTACAACCTCTTATCGTCTATTATCTAGACTCGTATATCCACATAAGGAATAAAATTTATACGAACGGCAAGACAAGAACGATGCAATCCACTCATTATAATACGACGCATTCGCCTAAGGAGTTAATAAATATAAAATATAGAAATAGTACTTACAGAAATGTATTTACTAATTGGGAAAAAGCGTAAAATGTTAAGCTATAAAAATGCACGTTACAACCCGCCCACCAAAGCGAACATGTAAGAAGATCGTTTGGTAGCAAGCCGCGTGAAGCTGGATCAGCGAGATTGCATTTGGAATTAACGTACCGCCAAGAAGTAGGCGATATATCTTCTTGTATGTGCGTAACTCGATTTGCAATGAATGTTTTCCCTTTATATGGTGGTGACCGGACCCACGCCAAAGCTACCATGGAATCGCTCCATGTGAAGACGTCGGTGATCGCATAATTCTCGCCATATGTAGCAAGAACAAATTGAACTAAATCTGCTAGTAGCACCGCAGCACACAACTCTAACCTCGGTAAGGACAGTCGTTTGATATGTGCCACCTTTGTTTTCGAAAATACCAATTTACTAGAAATTTCCCCATTGGGGAAACAAAATCTGAAATAAATGACGCTAGCGTAACCAACCTCACTATCATCGCAAAAGGCGTGTAGCTGGCAGGAAGCCGAGATGCCATTATTTAGAAATCGTGGTATTTTTAACGAAGATAAGAGTGGGAGCTCATGCCGAAATTGTTGCCATTGATAACAAACTTCATTGGGTGGTATACTGTCCCAATATAATCCTAACAGCCACAAATGCTGTGTTAGTTTTTTAGCAAAGAGTGACAAAGGACCTAAAAATCCAAGTGGGTCATAAATCTTCGCGATGTCTGATAAGATCGCACGTTTTGTGCATGAAGGGTTTAATGGTTTGACGATAAATAAAAATGTATCATCTGAGGCCTGCCATTGGAGGCCCAGTATCTTGACACCTACATTCTTTGAAAAATCTTGATTTTAAAACAAACGATGTTCTTCAGGGATATCTTTAAGTGGGAATGGATGATTCGAATTCCATTTACGAAGTTGGAATCCGCCGGAATGTAAAAGATCTACTAATTGATGACGTAATGCTATGAGATCATCAATCGTGTCTGATCCACATGCAAAATCATCAACGTAGAGATGTTTATCAATAGCCATCGAGGCAAGAGGATACTTTAAAACTCCTTCGTTAGCTAGTTCTTGAAGTGAACGAATTGCCAGGTAAGGAGAAGAAGCTACGCCGTATGTAACCGTGTTCAACTGATATGTTATAGGTGGGTCGTTTGGCGAAAACCTCCATAGAATTAACTGATATTTTTTATGATTTTCAAAAATATTTATTTGTCTAAACATTTGCTTTATGTCGCAGGTGAAGACGAATTGATGTAAACGAAATCTCATTAAAACTGAAATAATTTCATTTTGTAGTTTAGGTCCTACAAGTTGCGTATCATTTAAAGATATATCATTTGACGTTTTAGCAGACGCATCAAATACAACACGTAATTTAGAATTACCGTTTTCCTCTTTAAATACTGGATGATGCGGAATAAAATAGCAATCATCTGAAATAGCCGGAGAAATTAAGGCAGTCATGTGACCACTTTCTACATAATCTCGCATAAATTCAGAATATGATTTATGTAATTTGGGCCTTTAGCAAGTCTGTATTTAAGAGAAATTAGACGTTTCAACGCTATCGCGCGCGAATTTTCAAATTTAGGGGGTGCCGTTTTAAAAGGCAAGTTTACACAAAAGCGACCGTCGATGTCGCGCGTGTGTTTTCTTAAAAATTTGATCAGCTGTTTCCTCGTCTTTTGTAATTATGGGTTTTGAAGGCGGTTCTTCAATTTCCCAAAATTGTTTTAAAGTATTATTAATAGAATGTTCGGCAGAGATATAGAATGATCTTACCGCTGGTAATTGTTGAGTTTGTGGAACTGGACCTATCAGTGTTCAACCAAATATTGTATTGATTGCAGATGGCTGCTGATGCCCGCCATGAATCAAACCTTCGTTTACTACGCAAGGATATACGTCAGCTCCTAAGAGCATGTCTACAGGAGTTGAAATGTGCCAATTAGGATCGGCTAAATGCAATCCTGTTAAGTGTTTACAATCGCTACGTAACTTGGTGTTAGGTAAGTTTGAACATATATTTGAAAGTATAAATGGCTCTAGATTTATTTCAAGGTTTGTATCATAACGTGAACGAATAATACAATTAGTGGCACCACGATTTGAAGAAGCTTCTGTTTGCGCGAGGCCAAAAATTGGTACTTGTGAAAAGCGACGAGAAAGAGAAAATTTTCGTACGCAGCTGTCACGCAGGAAGCTTGCTTGACTCCCTGGATCAAGTAGTGCGCGTATTTGATGAAAATTGCCAAAGGCGTCTTTTATTTCTACAACCGCGGTAGATAGTAGAACTGTAATACCATTTTCTGAATTACATGAAGATGAAAAAGCATTGGTAGCTACAAAGGTGTGCTCCTCTGCATTATTGTGTGCAACTGTAGGTTGCTGTAAATTATTTGACTGTGAGTCAGATTTAATAGCTGATTGTACCGTTTTTGTAACGTGTAATAACGTGTAATGGCGTTGATTACAGCTTTTACAAAAAGAACTAGATTTACAATTTAAGGTTTTATGGTTACTACGAAGGCAATTGATGCACAAATTTGCGTTTTTTACCGTTCGGTAACGATCAGAAGGCGTTATAGACAAAAACGAATTGCATCTAAAAACGCGATGATTTTGTTGACAAATAATACAGTTTTCGGGTTCTTTTAAAGCCGCGAATGTATTAGATTTGTTAACAGAAGCAATGTGAGATGTTACCTTGGGGCATACACTTTCACTTGCTTGAAAATGTTGATATGTTCCCGTTGCGGGTTTGAAATGTTTTTGCGTACCCACAAAAGGCGCATTAAATGATAAACTAGCAATAGTTTCATATGCTGCACATTGTTTAGATAAAAAACATTTTAAGCTATCTAACGTAGGAATTTCATTACTGTTGTTTTCTAGCTCAAAACGTTTTCGCGATTGAGGATCGATTTTTTTCAATAGGAAATCTACTAAAATAAAATCCCAAGAGGAAGTATCAAAATTAAGAGTACCAAGAATGGCTAGATTTTCTGAAAAGTTATCTAACAGTTTACGTAATTCTTTAGGATTTTCCGATCGTATAGACAGATAATTTTTTATGGCATGCCAATGTGCCGTCGCTTGGCGGAGAATATTGGAATAGCGCTCAATTAACGCGTCATATGCGACCCGATATCCACCCGCTGTCAAAGGGATGGATTTAATCAAATTTAAGGGTTTCCCAATCAGTGAACCAATTAAATAATTATGGCGTTCTATGTTAGATAAAGATAAATTGTTTTGCACTAATGCATTAAACAAATCAATATAGTTTTGCCAAGTTTTATAATTACCGCCAAATGTAGTTAACGTAAGCGGCTGTAAACGAATGTTTGCATTTTATTGAAATCCGTTTAAAGGCAAAGATGAAGCAACAGTATTATTGCTGGTTTCTCCTGGATTTTTTAAAGATTCATATTTTGTTAAAATAAAAAAATATTGAAAATCAATAGACTTCCGCATATTTTCGTATGTTTCTTTTTCGACTTCAGAGGCTGAAGGAACCAGTAATAGATACGTTTCTGTAATCTGGGTGTATATATCATCCACAAATTTACATTTAGTTTTAAACAGGGGTATAAGCGATTTCTCATTATCACGTATTAACAGGTGCTGGACACTCAAGTATAGTCGATTGTAGATAAATAAGTACGGCCTATTATAATACAATCAAGCATAGAACATATGTTCGCAATGCTATAAACACAACAATAAAAACTTTACTATTTTTAAATTGTTGTAAAATTCGATTCTACGTACGGTAAAGTTAAAAACGACTATATAAATACACGCTGTTTATGCTGCACTCAAATGACTGAAATAACACAATAATTGAATTAATCTGTGTATTTAGTATTAATAATTATGCATTCTTTCAAAGACCACTAAAGGGATAAAACAGGCTAGATGTAAAATATGATAGTGTTTTAAAAAAAAAAGAAAATTAGGTATGTGGACTGTAAGTATCTCCTAAGAGGGGTAACAGAATGCGGCTGTCGAAGCGACCAAGATGGCGCGTGCGTATTTGAAAACACGCGTTGTTGTTTAGGGGTTGAAAAGTATAGATAATGAAATACCAAGTTGTAGCATGCGTATTTGAAAACAAGCTAGGCTTGGTGTTGACTTGTGTATGATGATTGAATGAAAGGTTAACAGTCTAAATGACCAGCAAAATAATGGATAATCAGATAATAATCATAACAGATTGTTTTGTAGTATAATGATTGGATAAATATCCTTGATTTGACATGTGGTGTAGTTTCGACTATATTCTTGTTGTTTGAAGTGGCGAAAACGGCTTACACTTGATGATGAATTGTCTCTTGCTTCAATGTTCACTTTGTCACGCACTTCAATGTAACATTTATTAACTGATTATGCCTTTTAACGCGACTAGATGCACGGCATACCGAAGGACGCGTGTTGATTGCTTGAAGGTTGCTCGAGCACTCTTGTCTCTTATCTGTTCCTTGGTTTTGGTTAGTTTTATGTAAGTAGGGATAATGTATAGAAATCGATTAGGTACGCAGGAGTATTTTATGATATATACAAAGTGAATTGTAAATAGTGAACGGTTACGGAACAACTATTGTTTGGTCAAATTTATCACTAAAAAGCAAATTAAATACTATGTTGGTAAAATTTTAGAGAAGATGGGATTCGGCGAATATGAAATAAAGTTTCTTCAATGTAGTATAAAAAGTTAATACACTTCAGATGGCCAGATGTGGTTG
This sequence comes from Platerodrilus igneus, assembly GCA_036346225.1. Classification (NCBI taxonomy): domain Eukaryota; kingdom Metazoa; phylum Arthropoda; class Insecta; order Coleoptera; family Lycidae; genus Platerodrilus; species Platerodrilus igneus. The sequence continues at coordinate 430,809 of JARFIW010001470.1, forward strand.
AAGTATATTTAATTTCGGAAACCGACATTTACAGAAAGCTGCCGCCTTTCAATGAAAAAAGGAATGTATTCATTCCGTGTTGATTTTTCAAATTAATAGGTACTTATCTTAGTTATAGTGCGTATTCATACCGACATGTTTTGTACTATATGCAAATAAGAATAAACATTTTTTGTTATTAACTCTGTTTTTTAGCTCTTTAAGTTTATTTGGTTTCAAAAAATTGCATTTTTAGTAGTTACACTTATATTTTAAGGCATATAAGATAGCTGTATATTTTTCGTTTGAATAGCACAATAAAGATTTTGCAACATATTCAATAGTTCTTCAAAATATTTTTTAATTCAAATTATAACAAACTCTATAAAATTTGATTTGACGAAATAATGATATATTAATCAATTAATCAGGCACTTGCCCCAACAGCCTCATAACTATTATGTATAGAAAAGTTACTCCAAATACACATTTACTCCTTTTGCATAGGGTAAATGTGCTCCATAGCAAGCAAAAATAAAATAGCTATGTAAAAATGTCATCGAGTCTCAAATAAAGTCAAATTACCAAAAACTGATTGGGTAATAGTATATCTTTCACATCATTATAGCAAAACATTGGAAATTGTTTTACGTTTAAAATATGTGAGTTAAAAGACAAATTTTAACATAGTAGGGATGCATTTACTCCACTTCACTATAATTTTTAATTTATTTTTGAACGCCCTTCAACCATTCCTTTAAGTGTATTAGTGTACATAAGAACAAACAATATATAATAGACAAGAAAAAAACACTATAGAAGTTAAGTACATGAACTTACTACTATATAAAAAAGTAAATTATTACATTATTACATTCATTTAAATCTATTAGTGTGCATAGGAATAAACTATATAATAGATAACCAAAAACACTTAAGAAAGGAAAGTACACAAATTTAATATTCTATAAAAAAAGTAAATAAAAGATTTTATTTTTAAATGTCTTTCAATCATTTATTTAAGTTTATTAGTGTGACAACGAATGAATAATAGATAACAGACAAACAAAAACACTTAAGAAGGAAAGTATGCGAACTTACTTACAATTGTATAATAAAGATACAATATTACATTTTAGCTTTAAACGTCTTTCAATCATTCATTTAAGTATATTTTGTATACAGGAACAAACAATATGTTCCAGATAACCAAAAACATTTAATAAGAAAACTACAAAAAATTACTACAATTTATAAGGACTAATTATTACATTTCACTTTTAAACCTCTTTCTACTATTCATTTAAGTGCATTAGTGTGCATAAACACAAATAATGTTACAGACCACCGACAATACTTAAGAAGGTAAGTACAAAAGTTTACTAGACACTATATAAATAAAATAAATTATTACATTTTATGCTTAAATGTCCTTCAACCATTCATTTAAGCATATTAGTGTGACAACGAACAATTAATCTATAATAGACAGTCAAAAAACTTAAGAAGGTAAGTAAAAAACTTACTACTATATAAAAAAGTTAAATTAAGTATCATATTTTATTTTCAAATGTCCTACAACCATTTCAACTGAAGTGGTTTAAATGCAGTTGTACATTGGAAAGTTTCTGGGTTAGTTAATTATAATATAAACTCAGCAAAAGATATTGCACCAGCATCCTTAAAATTGTACTTATTTATTAATACATCTGCAATATACAACCATCTTATTAAAGCCGGTGGGTGTTTTTTCAAAAAAGCTAAAAAATATATGTCATAAACATATATATTCAAATGTCATGTACATGCCATTGAGTGCATGCATGTGCATTTGTAGTTGTGTTTGCATGAATGAGCATGTGCCTTTTTGTGTGAGCATGCAAACATGCATGTGCAAATGGGTCTATATGTGCACGCTTTCGTTTCCTGGATGTGTGTACATACATACATGCATGTGCATGTTTGTGCCTCTATGCATGCGTTATATGTGTGTATGCAAGTGGACATGTACTTCAGCACATGCCTAATTTTACATGTGCACATGCTTACACTTGTGCACAGTGTGTGCAGGTGCATAAACACACCAAGAACTCTGTACATGTGAATGCTTGTACATGTGTGCTTGGATGTGCATGAGTGTATATGGAAGTCAACAGTGGTGTGGGCATGCATAAGCAGGTATGTACTTGCGTAAGTATATGTATACATGCACATGCCCAAAGGCATAGATGTTTGTGCATATGAGTATATGTGTTCATGGATGTGTGCATGCATGTCTGTGTGGATCATAGTAAGTGACACTTTGTGTTAGTTGTTATAGCAAACTTCTCGTATATTTAGCAATAAATATTCTATATTTTAAAAATTCATTTTAGTTTTAGACATTTTTGTGTAAAGAAATTCTAAGTTCTAAATTACCATTTCTCAAACTGCACTTACAAGCTCCTATTCTAATATTTTTATGCATTCATTCATGTTGATTACCTTTTGAGGTGAAGAACTGGTGGCAAAGCTGGCCTCTTTTAGCAATATTCCTTGGTATTTCATTACAAACACCCCAAAGTAATGACAAATGGTTTTAATTTACACTACAATGTTTGGTTTCCGTAGGATTAAATAAATAGGTACCTATAACAAGTACATATGAAAAGCAAACAATAGCTCACAGGTCAACAGGTAAACTGTAGCCGGATTGAATAATGATCTCTAATGCTCTGTATTGCCGAGTAGTTATTACTTCGGCAAAATATTGTCTAAAACAGTTAAATTTTAAATTATTTCCGTGCTATCTATATGTTCAATTATGCATAAAAAAGGAAACATTTAATTTAGTTTGCTTTTCTTCACCAATTGTGGTTTCAGTACGTTAATCCTATGCAGCAAAGGTAAATAATGCTTGTCTAATAATTATTATACATTTATATAATCATTTATAATTTTATTTTGTAAAACAATCTAATAGTACATTATCTATTTATAACAAAAACTACCATTTCGAATGGACCTGCACCTTGCCGCAGTTCTAGATTACTAGAACAGGTGAAATGGCTTGCGTGTTCTAATGAGCTAAAGAGCCAAACCACAGGTTCAACCAAAGTAGTAGGGTCGTTAGTGAGGAACCAGACTAAGACAGGTCCCCGAAAGAGGGCAGCGGCTCTTTCGTTACTTAGATTGGCAGAGACCATAGGGGTCGGTATGGCAGTCTAAGACACACTATCGCGATGTGGGAGGCAACGGGAAACCACCACATTACTACCCAAGTACACAGCGTACCTAAATTATAATAAAATGATGGCATTCTCTGGGGTAAAAGATTCCAAAGTTAAAATAGTCCCCCATTCGGATCTCCGGGAAGGAACTACTTCGGAGGATGCGATCGGAAAGTTAAGAATAAGAGTCGGGAACATTTTGCGAGTCGGAGCGTGGAATGTTAGAACTATGAAGCAAGTGGGTAAGCTAGAGAACCTAAAAATCGAAATAAATAGGTTATCATTAGACATAGTAGGGATCAGCGAAGTTCGGTGGCCAGAGGCGGGAGATTTTTTGAGTGGAGACTGCAGGGTAATTCATACAGGAGACGAGGAAGGAAATTTGGGTGTGGGGATAGTTATGCGGAGAAAGATAGGATACTGTGTAGAAAATTACTTACAAAAGAATGAAAGAATACTCATAGTTAGATTAGAATCTAAACCGGTAAACACAGTAATAATACAAGTATACATGCCCACCTCTAGCTACAGTGACGAAGAGGTAGAAGCCATCTACAAAGATATCGAAGACATATTATAACACGTAAAAGGACATGAAAATTTACTAATTACGGGGAAATAGGAAATAGTCTGGTAGAATTTTGCGACAAGAACAATTTAATCATTACAAACACATTATTTCAACATCATGCTAGAAGACGATATACGTGGAAGATGCCAGGAGATATAGGAAGATATCAAATAGATTATATTCTTGTTAGACAACAGTTTAGGAATCAAGTAAAAGACTGTAGAAGCTACCCAGAAGCAGATATAGACACTGACCACAACATCGTAATTATGAAGGCCGCACTTAAATTTAAAAATTTGAAAAAAAGAAACAGAAAAACAGAAACTAAAAGATAAAGATATTCAAGAAAGATTCGAAAAAAGGTCAAATGAATTGCTCAAAGATATCGGGAAAATATCTGATACTAAGGAAGTAGAAACAGAATGGAATAACATTAAATCCAGCCTCGACATGGCGGCTAGAGATATTCTGGGGTATACACAAAAAGTAAATAAGAAACCATGGTTAACAAAGGATATCCTGAATTTAATAGAAGAAAGACGAAAATACAAAAATAAATCAGACTAAACAGGAAAACAGAGATACAAAGCCATAAAATGGGAAATTATTCGAAAATGCAGGAAAGCTAAAGAACAATGGATTGATGAAAAGTGCAAAAAGGTACAAACTAAGATGGAAGTAGGAAAGACAGATGAAGCATACAAACTAATTAGAATCAATTTTAGGGATATAGAAACGTATAGCAATAATATAAGGGACGCGGGAGGAAATGTCATTATAGAGAATGTAGAGAAAGTGGGTAGATGGCAAGAATATATAGGGAATTTATATGCAGGAAAAGAACTAACTGCATTAGAAAAGGAATCAAACATTGAAAATGATGACTTGGGATATCCTATACTTAGAGATGAATTTGAAATAGCATTAAATGGTCTGAAAAATGGTAAGGCGCCGGGTACAGATAAGGTGCAAGCGGAGACTCTAAAAGCCGCTGGTCAAGCAGTAACAGAACGTCTCTTCCAACTTGTAAGCTATATGTATGAGACAGGCGAGATACCCAAAGATTTCAAACATAACATTATAGTAACTACACCAAAAAAGAAAGGCGCAGATAGATGTGAAAATTTTCGAACAATAAGCTTGACAGCACACGTATCAAAAATATTAACTAGAATTATACAAAGACGAATGAAAAAACGGGCTGAAGAAATACTAGGAGAAGACCAATTTGGGTTTAGGCGAAACAGGGGAACACGGGAGGCTATCTTAGCTCTGAGGGTGATAATGGAGAAAACAATAGAAAAGGGAAAGCGTGTATATAGGGTTTGTAGATCTGGAAAAAGCATTTGACAATGTAAAATGGAAAAAAAATGTTCGAAATACTCAAAAAGATTGGAATGAGTTATAGGGATAGACGGATAGTACATAGTTTATACAAAGAGCAAACAGGAGTAATAGAATTAGAGCAGGAACGTAGAGAAGTAAACATCAGGAAAGGGGTGAGACAGGGATGTTCCCTATCCCCACTATTTTTTAACTTGTACATTGAAGAGGCAATGAATACTGTCAAATGCATGAAGACATTTGGAATTACTATGCAGGGACAAAAAATTGATATGCTTAGATTTGCAGATGATATAGCGGTATTAGCATCTAGCAAGGAAGAGTTAGAAGCTGCTCTCAATAAAATGGAAACGGTTCTAACAGAGAGATACGGTATGAAAATTAACAAAAGTAAAACTAAAGTACTAGTATGCAAAGGAGGGAAAAATAAATCAAAAACAAGAATACAAATATGTAACACGAACTTACAAGAGGTTAAGGATTTCTGCCACCTAGGAAGCCAAATTGCACAAGATGGGAAAAGCACAAAAGATATAAAACAAAGATTAGCACAAGGTCGTGCTACATTTAACAAGAAAAAGCAACTACTGTGCACAAAGACCACAAACATAGAAACAAGGAAAAGATTGCTCAAAACATATGTGTGGAGCACAGCACTGTATGGCTGTGAAGCTTGGACAGTGGGAGTAGCGGACAAGAAAAAGGTAGAAGCCTTTGAAATGTGGTACTACAGACGTATGATGAAGATATCATGGACAGACAAAGTTAAGAACGAAGAGGTTTTAAAAATGGTAAGGGAAGAAAGAAATATATGGAAAACGGTAAAAAATAGGAGAGATAGGATGATAGGCCACATACTACGGCATGAGGGAATAGTGCGGAATATACTAGAAGCAGAGATAGGAATAAAGAGAAGAAGAGGTAGATTTAGGTTAGACTACTGCACACAGATAGTAAAAGATGTAGGCTGTAGGGGTTTCAGGGAAATGGGTAGACTAGCTCAGAAGAGAAATCAATGGAGGTACGCATCCAACCAGTCCCAAGATGGATAAATTAATGACGAAGAAAGTAACTGCGCTTAAACATGATATTTATTATAAGCAACTACAAGCATTGGAGGGGCAATATTCTCGAATAATGGTAATTGCGTGAAAGCATTTACTGGAAAACTATTATTTCGGCAAATGTCTAAGTGTTGGGGGATCTTGGCAGCCAAAGGTTGCTTAACCCCCTTCAATAAATCTCAGTGAAATAGGGTATAATATTAGAAAACAATATAAGGGGAACCGAGCTGTATTGCTGTGTGAGAATGTCAGGGAACTATGTAGGTTAGTTTAGAAAAGAAATAAGTGCAGGTACATGTCCAACCAGTTTTGAGACGGGAAACCCAATGACGAAAAAATAAGCGCAGATAAATCTGATGATTATTATAAACAACTAGTTGTTTGTTGTGAAATATCTGCAACTAATGTTGACTGAGCGAAAAGATATATTGAAAAAAATATTAAATCAGTAAATGTTCAAGTGCTGGGGAAACTTGGCAGCTACAGGCTGCTTACCCCCCTTCGCAACCACTGAATGTCGGATAAATAGGGTATATAATTGTAAAACAATGGAAGGTGACCAAACTGCATCTAACAAGAAAGAACGGCGCCTATGATGAAAGACAACAAACATAGAACAAAAAGTTGTTGAAAGCGTATGTGTGGAGCACAGCACAGACAGTATGCCTACGAAATACGAGCAGTCTGAAAAGCAGACAGAAGAACAGTAGCGGCCTTTGAAATGCCGTGCTTCAGATGTTTGAGGATGGACAGACAAAGGTAATAACAAATAGGTTATAGAAACAGTAAGGGAACAAGGATATCTTTGGGAAAAAAATATGAGAAATAGAAGGGCAGAATACGTTCTAAGGCATTTTTGGGGAATAGTATGGGATATATGATAAGCAGAGATAGGAAAAAAGAGGTGGATGTAGACCTAGATCAGATAGTGATAAATGCAGACTGTGCACATTTCGGGGAAATCTGTAGGTTAGTTCAGAATACCAAACTATATTAGTAAAATTATTAGAAATTTATGTTGTGAAGGGTAGGTAGAACCTTTTCGATAAGCACAGAATAGAAAAGAAGTTAGAACTGCATCAAAACAACTTTCAGTAAGGCAGTTTGTTAGTACATCAATCGACTAATAATTTGTCGATAAGTAACATCTATAAAAGTGTAGTTTGAACAGTTGCAGGACAGATTTGCTAAATGAAGTCATATAGTTGGTTTACAATTGTCAATTATAGCCTATATGTTTACACAGTCTAACATACTTGAAATCTTCACTCAATGTAATTTTAAATTCGTATTTTAGCTCTTCAAGAAATTTCCTTGCTGTTTGTTAGTTTATGGCTAAGACCAAACCATCAACATAGAAATCGCTATCATGTCTTTGACTATTGCAATTACAGTAAACAAGTAAGGTCAGATTTACTTTGTATAGTTCATAATTCAACAGGACTGAAGTGAATTTGGAATTCCAGCAACGAGGAGGTTAACTATACAAACTTATTTGAAGTAGACACAAACAACCAGGCACATCACTCTGGCCATCAGGGGTCCAATTTTTGAAACATAACGATTCTATTCCCATGGGAAGGTGGCCATATTTTCCAATGGAAAACGTTTAACCCTATTTTTGAATTTCTGATGGGAATAAATTCCAATGAAACTTGTTGGAAACTTTACCATTGGTACTTTGGTGTGGGAATAATTATTCCCATAGTGGAAAGCACATTCCTAACCTAACAAAAAAGTTGTTTGTACGGTTGTGGTAGATTGATTAATTATAGTTTTTGTTGCTAATACTAAATGTTATAACGGAAGGTTTTATGAATATTAGAGCTATAGAAAATATTGAAATAGCAGAAGGGATGATGCAAGGCATGCGTAGAGATCCTAATCGGCAAAATCCTTTTGATATATTAAGCGAAAATGCATTTAAGAAGATCTTCAGATTATCAAAGGAGATGGCAGAACATTTAATCGAACTGTTAAGTGATTATTTATAACCACTAAGCAGAGCTTCTGTCCTCAGTCAAAGAACAAAGGTAAATCCAACTTTTATTCTGTGAGATCATAATAAATAAAAAGGGTTATGGGTAGGTCCTAATAGCTCTAGCATTTTTTGCATCTTGATGCTATCAAACAATGGTAGGTTATAATATATTCTGTGATGTTAGCCAAAGCAGTGTGAGTAATTGCATTACAGAAGTTGTAAATGCTCTTACTCGTCTAGTAATATTTAATACTTGGGTGGCATTTCCCAGAAGTCGTCAAGAGCTAATGGCAATTCGAAATGAGTATGCATAAAGGCATGCAATATATAAAATTAGTTGTAAATATTAAATTTGTAGATTTTAGAACTTGTATGGGATTCCTGGCATCATAGGAGTTATAGATTGCACCCATGTTGCAATAGTCGCACCTAACCAAAATGATGCCATTTACCCGGAACATATATATGTTAACAGAAAGAATTACCATTCGCTTAATGTGCAATTAGTATGACTTAATATAATACATATTGTTTAAATATATTTGCTTTTATAGGTCTGTGATTCAACTTTGAAAATATTAAACGTTAATGCTAGATTCCCTGGAAGCACACACGATGCACATATTTGGAATAGATCAAATGTAGAACGAGCATTGCGTAAATTAGTGCAAGATCGAGGAACAGAATTTTTTTTAATTGGTAAGTTGAATAGTCATATTAACCAATTTTGTTAATGTAATGTTTTTAGGTGATTCTGGCTATCCCCTTCGTGAATGGCTGCAAACTCCAATACACGATCCACAACTAGGAACACCTGAGCACCAATATAACACAGCATTGCTTTCCGCCCGCAGTACAATAGAGCGCTGCAATGGATTATTAAAGATGCGATTTCGATGTCTATTGTGGCACCGTGTTCTTCATTATGCTCCATCTAAAGCCTCATTAATAATTAATGCCTGCACCGTGCTCCATAATATGTGCATTGCTGCAAACCTTTCTGAGCCCGAACCTGCGGACGAGGATGATAATCTTGACTTAGGTATTATGGACAATGACGACATTGAAGAACACAGAGCATATTATGGACAAAACCCAGAATTAGTAGCAGGTAGAGCTTTGAGAGCTCGAATTATAGCAAATTACTTTACCTAATATTGCCTTTAGAGCAAGTAAGTAGATGGTTATTGGTTGTTTTGGAACCTCATTTGCACCCGCATCTGGACCAAATAGCTTTCTTCGACTAACCATTTTTCATCTTTCGAGATAAACCTATCTTGTTTGGTATCAATTAATATTAGATTTTTCTCGGCTACCTGAATCTTTAGGAATTTTTTAGATAGCGCCATCCCCCAGGGAGCTACCCTCATTTTAAGATTTTTTTACCGCTAACATTCTAAACCAAATAGTTTTCTTTGACTAGCCATTGCATCTTTTGAGATAAACCTATCTTGTTTGGTATCAATTAATATTAGAATTTTCTCAGCTACCCGAATTTTTAGGAATTTTTTAGATAGCGCCATTCCCAAGGGAGCTACCCCAATTTAAAGATTTCTTACCTGTTGCGACTTTTGACCGTCTGCATAAACTTTTTTATACATGCAATACATCAAATTAGTCTACAATTTTATACAGAATTCGAATCTGCAAACAGATTTAAAATCGGACCACGCCCTGCAAAGTTACACTTTAAAGCTCTCAAACCTCTAAATTTTTTGCTCATTTATGACATATGCTTTAACCAACACAAAGAAAAGCACACAAAAGCTTAATAATTTATTTTATCCGATTTATAGTTTAATAAAATAATTACAATTTTTATAAAGTTTAACATTATCTTCTTTGTTTAACCAAATCCAAGCAGGTTAAAGTAACCTGTAACAAAAAATAGAAATTAATGTGTTGTTTAAAAAAGACCTATAACAAAAAGAGATTAATGTACTGTTTAATAAGAGCGGAAAAGTGTTTTCGGTCAATAAGACATATTGTCGTTAACTTAACAATATGAGAATAATGTAAAAACATTCCAATGTAATGTGTTTTTAATATGTAAATGGGAAAGTCGACTTTTACGTAATCATCCTCCGAATTACATATGAAAGCTGTATATAATTTCTTTTTAAAAGTGTATATCTTCTCCAAACAAATACGGTTATTACACGGAAAACCACGCTAAATGCGAGTCAATTAATAGCAATTTAATACTACTTACTGACCTACCTTAATTAGGTTGCTGTACTATTAGGAATGATGTACTTTTTGTTGTCCTCGCCCGACAAACTGATTTTATTAATTAATTGGGTATAAAGTTGGTGTTTACGTGGTTTCGTTTAAGACCTCGTACATATTTTCCAGATTACTAGAAAACGTTATAACCACATTTTTTGTGTTAAAGGATTTCACATCGGTAGTCCCTTCCCCCATTTTTGTGTAAACGCCGTAGAGTTCGCAATAGACTTTTATTGCTGTATGTTGAATTCTTTTTTTATTAAGTAATCGAATAAACCGCTCTTTCTGTTTCCAAAGAAACTCGGACACTCCATCGCCGACACTGGCGTTCTTTATGCGATAGCTAGCCATACGGTTGTTAAACGCTGTGCTAACCATTTCTACACCATCGTCGTTAGTAGCGGTAACTGATGCATTTTTGTGTTTGTTGCTCTGTAGATGACCAGGGTATGCAGACTTTAACACCTCCATGTCGCACACTTTACACAGAATCCGTGACTGCTTCGGGGAAGGCTCTCCAACTGCTGGCAAGGCTGAACGTTTACTGCTTAATGACATACCATGCTATTTTTCCTTGTGTCGCTGTAAGCTGTCCATTCTCGTAAAAGCGACACGACATTTGTTCTGGTGCCATTTGAGAGCATTTTTCCAGGTATAAGAAGCATCGCAAGAGTTGCATTTAAAAACGTTTGCAGGTACCATTTTAGTACAAAACAAAATCCGCACTATATGACTTTGGTTAAACTTGTAATAGAACTAACTTATAACTAAAAAGCTTACTCTAGCGTACCTGATTTATGTTCCTGATAGAATGCATACCGAAGGTTTCCGAAGACGGCCGAACGATGTTGAGGATTCAGCGGGGAACTAAATGACGTCATAATCTTTGCTGCTCGTCCAGTACATTTAGCGCCAATGCATGCATCTGGTTCGCATCGTCGATGGTGCGAATGCCGTTAGTAGAAACATCGGAAACGTCTTCCATGTTATACGGATCGCGTGCATATTAAAAATCCAAAAGCGTGGTAGCACACGCACACAAATTGTGTGCAAGTCGTGCTGTAGAAGATGCAGTGCTACTATAAACAAAAACACTTTAAACCTTTACTAAGGGAATACCAAACTTGTTGTCTACAGAATACTTACTAATAAAGCAATTTAATGTTAAATAACTTCTACGTCATATTTTAGGAAATGGTAAGTTTGAATATTTTCTAAACGAATCACCAAGCGAAAGTATATGCTTAGCGGTATTAAAATTAACCATTAATTTTCCATTTTTACGACCGTGGTTAGTTATAGATTAAAATTTAATTTGTTCACGTTCGAGGTTCCCGTAAACTAACATATTTTATAGTAACAGTGCGCTGTATAATACATGCATACCCCTTCGCCGCGCTACTGCTATTCTTGTAGTTGCTAGAAAAAGTCACTCTCCTTTTTTACTGTTAGGACCGATGCAAAGCACCATTTTATACTTTATTTATAAGTATAGCACATCGCGCACTTTTTCGTCTGATAATTAAATTTTGCTTCTGTAGGCTTTTACACTTTCGCATAGCGGTCGGCTGCACGTAATGATTTCTAGAACCGGTAAGTACTGGATATCGTTCAAATAGAGAATTAGATGTTCGATGTCTGTCAACTTCCGATTCTCTCGTAAAAGGTACAAAAAACTCGGTCAATCATCCATCTAACTTAAACTTCGACCCGCTCCTGTTCTGATAATTTCCAAACATTTTTCAAACGGCAATAGGCTCAGAATTTTTAAACCTTCGAGGGATCTATAAGTCGTAATCAATTACACGTTTGAGCTACCCGTAAACTAACAATTCGCTGTATAATAAATGCATACCCATTCTCTGCGCTACTGCTATTCTTGTAGTTGCTAGAAAAAGTCACTCTTCTTTTTTACTGTTAGGACCGATGCAAAGCACCATTTTATACTTTATTTATAAGAATAGCACATCGCGCACTTTTTCGTCTGATAATTAAATTTTGCTTCTGTAGGCTTTTACACTTTCGCATAGCGGTCGGCCGCACGTAATGATTTCTAGAACCGGTAAGTACTCGATATCGCCCAAATAGAGAATTAGATGCTCGATGTCTGTCAACTTCCGATTCCCTCGTAAAAGGTAGAAAAAACTCGGTCAATCGTCCATCTAACTTAAACTTCGACCCGCTCCTGTTCTGATAATTTCCAAACATTTTTCAAACGACAATGGGCTCAGAATTTTTTAAACCTTCGAGGGATCTATAAGACGTAATCAATTACACGTTCGAGCTACCCCTAAACTAACAATTCGCTGTATAATACATGCATACCCCTTCTCTGCGCTACTGCTATTCTTGTAGTTGCTTGAAAAAGTCAGTCACCTTTTTTACTGCTAGGACCGATGCAAAGCACCATTCTATACTTTATTTATAAGTATAGCACATCGCGAACTTTTTTGTCTGATAATTAAATTTTGCTCGTGTAGGCTTTTACACCTTCGCATATTTAAACATCTAATACGATCAATTAACCACTTTCGATTATTCTAACGGAGACCACCATACATTCTGCCACATCGTTCTTTTTGAATACAACGATACCGCTAAGCATCTACTTTTGCTTGGTGATTCATTTAGAAAATATGCAAGCCTACCATTTCGTAAAATATGACGTAGAAGTTATTTAAAATTAAATTGCTTTATTAGTAAGTATTCTGTAAACAACAAGTTTGGTATTCCCTTAGTAAAGGTTTAAAGTGTTTTTGTTTATAGTAGCACTGCATCTTCTACAGCACGACTTGCACACAATTTGTGTACGTGTGCTACCACCCTTTTGGATTTTTAATATGCACGCGATCCGTATAACATGGAAGACGTTTCCGATGTTTCTACTAACGGCATTCGCACCATCGACGATGCGAACCAGATGCATGCATTGGCGCTAAATGTACTGGACGAGCAGCAAAGATTATGACGTCATTTAGTTCCCCGCTGAATCCTCAACATCGTTCGGCCGTCTTCGGAAACCTTCTGTATGCATTCTATAAGGAACATAAATCAGGTACGCTAGAGTAAGCTTTTTAGTTATAAGTTAGTTCGATTACAAGTTTAACCAAAGTCTTATAGTGCGGATTTTGTTTTGTACTAAAATGGTACTTGCAAACGTTTTTAAATGCAACTCTTGCGATGCTTCTTATACCTAGAAAAATGCTCTCAAACGGCACCAGAACAAATGTCGTGGTGTAACATCGTCCACGGTTAAGCTTATACATCCGTCCGCAGCAGAGTACTTAAACTGTGGGTCTTGTGGTATCGCTTTTACGAGAATGGACAGCTTACAGCGACACAAGGAAAAACAGCATGGTATGTCATTAAGCAGTAAACGTTCAGCCCTGCCAGCAGTTAGAGAGCCTTCCCCGAAGCAGTCACGGATTCTGTGTAAAGTGCGCGACATGGAGGTGTTAAAGTCTGCATACCCTGGTCATCTACAGAGCAACAAACACAAAAATGCATCAGTTACCGCTACTAACGACGATGGTGTAGAAATGGTTAGCACAGCGTTTAACAACCGTATGGCTAGCTATCGCATAAAGAACGCCAGTGTCGGCGATGGAGTGTCCGAGTTTCTTTGGAAACAGAAAGAGCGGTTTATTCGATTACTTAATAAAAAAAGAATACAACATACAGCAATAAAAGTCTATTGCGAACTCTACGGCGTTTACACAAAAATGGGGGAAGAGACTACCGATGTGAAATCCTTTAACACAAAAAGTATGGTTATAACGTCTTCTAGTAATCTGGAAAATATGTACGAGGTCTTAAACGAAACCATGTAAACACCAACTTTATACCCAATTAATTAATAAAATCAGTTTGTCGGGCGAGGACAACAAAAAGTACATCATTCCTAATAGTACAGCAACCTAATTAAGGTAGGTCAGTATGCAGTATTAAATTGCTATTAATTGACTCGCATTTAGCGTGGTTTTCCGTGTAATAACCGTGTTTGTTTGGAGAAGATATACACTTTTAAAAAGAAATTATATACAGCTTTCACATGTAATTCGGAGGATGATTACGTAAAAGTCGACTTTCCCATTTACATATTAAAAACACATTACATTGGAATGTTTTTACATTATTCTCATATTGTTAGGTTAACGACAATATGTCTTATTGACCAAAAACACTTTTCCACTCTTATTAAACAGTACATTAATCTCTTTTTGTTATAGGTCTTTTTTAAACAACACATTAATTTCTATTTTTTGTTACAGGTTACTTTAACCTGCTTGGATTTGGTTAAACGAAGAAAATAATGTTATACTTTGTAAAAATTGTAATTAGTTTATTAAACTGTAAATCGGATAAAATAAATTATTAAACTTTTGTGTGCTTTTCTTTGTGTTGGTTAAAGCATATGTCATAAATGAGCAAAAAATTTAGAGGTTTGAGAGCTTTAAAGTGTAACTTTGCAGGGCGTGGTCCGATTTTAAATCTGTTTGCAGATTCGAATTCTGTATAAAATTGTAGACTAATTTGATGTATTGCATGTATAAAAAAGTTTATGCAGGCGGTCAAAAGTCGCAACAGGTAAGAAATCTTAAAATGGGGGTAGCTCCTTTGGGGATGGCGCTATCTAAAAAATTCCTAAAAATTCGGGTAGCTGAGAAAATTCTAATATTAATTGATACCAAACAAGATAGGTTTATCTCAAAAGATGCAATGGCTAGTCGAAGAAAACTATTTGGTTCAGAATGTTAGCGGTAAAAAAATCTTAAAATGAGGGTAGCTCCCTGGGGGATGGCGCTATCTAAAAAATTCCTAAAGATTCAGGTAGCCGAGAAAAATCTAATATTAATTGATACCAAACAAGATAGGTTTATCTCGAAAGATGAAAAATGGTTAGTCGAAGAAAGCTATTTGGTCCAGATGCGGGTGCAAATGAGGATGCTGGTGCAAATGAGGTTCCAAAACAACCAATAACCATCTACTCAAGTAATTATAATATTTTTACGCTTTAATACAGTAATCCTCATCAACAACATGTAATATAATACAAACTGTATATTATATAAGTTCTAACTAGTTTACATATATGCACAAATGAACTAAAGTATAGATGTCGTTTTTATATTATCTAGATTTCAAACATGCTTGTAATATATTATAATACTAAATTTATGATATTAGTTTATGAATTAAATTATAATGCAAAATACATATATTTACAAGTTTTGTTTATTTTGTAACGCAGCTGCAATGTCTTTTAGTGCCTGTGTTTGTTCATGCAGCAATTCCAATTTTTGAGTATAATAAGAAGCTTTTAATTCTAGTTTTTCTTTTGTTAACCGTGTAAATTCAGCACTAGCTTTAATAGATTCTGTGAGCCGCCGGGTAGCAAAGTTTTTAATTCTGCGTGGTCTCACTGGTTCTTTTACAGACTTGTCCATATCTGTTGAACATCCAGGTTTATCAAGATCTAATTTTGGATGACTTGGTAAAGAATGACATTCTTGTGAGATCACATCATTATCTGCATAGCCGTATTCATGATCATGTTCAATCTGTGGGGTACGTTTCATAATGATTAAAATAAACATGTTCAAGCATACTTACAACAACGATTGATTCTAACACTGATGAATCACCTGCAATTGTTGTATTGTCCATTATTTTTAAAATTTGCTCATCATTTTCAGTGAAATTTGGCGCTGGGGGTCCTCCACCAGTGCCTTGTGAATATTTATGCACCTCATTACATTTTTTTTTACTTGTTTTTTTATATCTTGCCAAGCCTAAAATATATACATTCAATACTTTTATACACAAGCTAAATAAGAAATCTGTTACCCTTCGCCATTCCTTCCATGTTTTCCGGGCGCCCGGAATAGCATTTAGCTTTAAAGATATGTCGGCCCACTTATTCTGGGCATCCTTAAAAGTAAATGGAGCTCCGAATTTACCTGTTCTTAACAAGGATTCGCCTTCCATTATTTCGATCAAACGCTTTTTTTGCATATCTGATAAGTGATTGCTTTTAATTTTGGTTGATTCCATTTTGTTACAATCGACAACAAACAAACAAATGCGAAAGCAGTGGTTGTCACTGTATAAAATCAGAAAATGATAGGTTATATCCTTGCAATTTCTTGACAACAGCGTTGTTGCCAAACGTTCGCAATGGTATTTTGTATTCCTATAAGAAAAGTCATTCGTATTACTTAAAAAATACCATTTGAAATTTCCATAGGAATATTTTCGTGTGGGGGAGCTCCAAAGAAAAAATATTCCAATGCTTTCAAAAATTGCTTCACAGGTAGTTTCATGTAAATCTCCTCCTGAAGGTCACAATAAAGGAATGCAGTTTCGATATTAAACTGATGTGTGAAGAAATCAATGAAATTGCATTTTTATTTAAACAAGAATACACAAAACAAATTAATGACAACTTTTGTAAAACAACAGCAATACTGTCAACACTTTCTATCAAATATACATGCAGTGCTAGTAGTTTATTAGGCTCCGTTGCATTACGCATAAAAAATATTACGCATAATTTCATTTTCCATAACTCATCTTGCGTTACGCATAATAAAAACTACACATAATATAATTGTGCATAAAATAATTACGCATAATAAAAACTTCCATAAAAGCAATTGAACGAAACTTGCATTGCACATAATTAAAAGTGTCCCTAATTTCAATGAACATAAATTTCACCATGCATAATACGAAACCTGTATTATCGGTTTCTTGATAGCAGCTACTGCTTAATAGAGGGCACATCAGATGATGTTCAGCTATTCGTGAATATTGCTGGCACTGTCTTGAAATTTCAGTATACATTTAACAACTCTAGTTATTTCTATAGAAATAATATCTACAACCTTTTAAGTATTTAAACACGTAAACTTAATCCCACCAAAAACATTCTGTAAAAAACTAGCCAAGTCTCGATGGAGCTGCTTGTTTAGCTCTAAAAAGTAATGAAATCTAGACAAAGTCGTGCCAAGTCTAAGGTTTCTTACTGCGATTTCTTTATTATTATTTATAGTTAATGTTGTGTGACTTGGCCGTTGAAGGGTACACAAGGGAACAAAACCAGGTGCTCCATGACACCATTGCACCAATCTGTCGCCAGAACCGTTACCCATTGACGATGGAAAATTGCCATTTGGAAAACGTTGATTGAATAACCAGTCAATTGTAGGCTTGATAAAGCTGCGTTTACACGTAATGTTGCACGTAATTGTGTTTACACTTAATGTTATATCTGTTGTAACTACCTATGTTTGTTAAGCGAGATAATAGCCCATACTGGTATTGCTAATTGGACGCTAGTGTCTCATTTTAGGCTGTTGTTGATTGTGCAACACATGCATTCAGCATTCACAATGCTGGCTTCTGCTCTCTTCTTTTCTGAGCGTCAAATCGACCACCGATCTAACATAAAATAGACGTACAGACAGACTTCTATCAATGATTAAAAGTCCGTCTGTACTGGAAATAATTTTTTATACTGTTTATTTCAGGCTCGCCTATACATAAGTATTATTGAAATACGCAGCTTTATCAAGCCTACAATTGACTGGTTATTCAATCAACGTTTTCCAAGTGGCAATTTTCCATCGTCAATGGGTAGCGGTTCTGGCGACAGATTGGTGCAATGGTGTCATGGAGCACCTGGTTTTGTACCCTTGTGTACCCTTCAACTGCCAAGTCACACAACATTAACTATAATAATAAAGAAATCGCAGTAAGGAACCTTAGACTTGGCACGACTTTGTCTAGATTTCATTACTTTTTAGAGATAAACAAGCAGCTCCATCGAGACTTGACTAGTTTTTTACAGAATGTTTTTGGTGCGATTTCACTTCTTTTTGTAGAAACGTGGGCAAATTGATTTATTTTATTAGATTTTCTTATGTGACGAATTTTTTTTCTTTTTAGGAGTAGTTTTTTATTATTACAAATCTTTCTTTCCTTTTTTTCTGGTTCTGATTCTTGTACAGTGGCAACAGTTTTTCGTATTGCCCATTCGCGTTCATTATTTATTCTTTTAGACGGTTTAATTTCTGAAAGATCGGCGCGGTATTTACGCCTAAGCCGGTTGTATTCGGTGATCGCTGAAGCTTGAGCTTTTATACTCTTAAAGTCAACATTTATTAGGTGCACCCCATGAAGATTGGTTACTCGCGAAAGCGCCACGTAGGCTTGGCCACAAGAGAATATGGAGGTGCCAATGTCCATGAGGGCATTTTTTAGATTTAGACCTTGGCTCTTGTGAATTGTTAGGGAATACGTCACACAGATGGGGAATTGTTCTCTGTACACGTATGCCCGGGGTATAATCTCAAATTTTGACTTAATAGGCAATAATTCGTGAATCAAATTATTAGCGAATTTTACAATTGTTTTGGCTTTGTTTGGTCTTCCGGGTCCCACCTCACTTTTTGTACAACGCCTATCGACCCATTCACTAAACCTAAAGTAACATTAATGTTTCTCCTAAGCATTACTTTAGCTCCCTTTTTAATGATTATAGTTTCTTCCAGTCCAGCAGTCATCGACGCATCATCTTCATATTTTTGTAAACACGCCCGGGCTTTCGTTATTATACATTTTGAACAATCCAAGGAATCTTTAGCAACTAACTTTATCTCGGGGTGCGGAATCGCTTTTAACATAGCATTATTTAACTGCATACACATATTTCTAGTCGGTAGTAAACAAACAGTATCTTCTGATAAGTCCCTCAAACATTGTGCTATTTCCATTAATCTTCCTTCATTGGAATGCGAGAGCAAAGGTATCAATCGGTTAGACAGTATATCTCTGTCTGATTGAGTTGTTACTCCTATACTCTGATTCTTTTCAACATTTCTACAAACGTAAAATCATCCAGCTGTCTCATATTCAACGTAAGTTCGTCGTAACTAAAAAGTTCAGCCCATAAGTTTAGAATACTTAAGGAGCCTATAAGTTTATTAATTTCTGAAGGGGTTAGTTTTTTAAATGGCGACTTTTCTCTAACGGGTGGAAGTTGCAAAAGATCCCCCAAGCACTAAAATATGTTTTTTTCCAAACCAACCATCTTAATAAAAAAAACTCAAAGAAAATATTACTCAGCGTACTCAATCTATACAAACTATAAACAAAACGTTAACTCTTAATTATTAGACAAGTTTCAATATAATTAATTATCAATGAACTTTCTACCAAAGGTATTACCTACCTAGTACTGAAATACAGCTAAATTAATAATATTTTTAAACGAAACGAAGTAATATCTAACTAAATAAACTAAACCTAGAATACTAGAAAAGTACTTACTTATAAACACGAACGCGATTCGAAGTACTGCCTAACTGTAAATTAAACCTAGAAAACTAAGAGTACTAAATAACTAACAATTAAATAAAGTATACAATTAAAACTTCTTTTATATCTAATAATTAAGTAATAATCAGTAATCCGTCACTAATCATAAAATTCCTAACCTATTCAAATCTTCGAATTGTTATAATAACAACCTGCTAATTAACCTTAGCAAACCTCACGAAATAATAAGCGAAATCAACGAAATGCAAATAATCCCTCCTAATCCCTAGCAAACGTTTTCAAGGGCAGTAGAAGAATGTCGTAAACGACTGTAACGCGGCCGGTTGCCACTTTGCCATATACGGTTATCGGAAAAACAAAACGTAAGCGCGTTTTAAAATACAGTCAGCGTGATTTAGTGACGTGTGCGGGTATCACCGCCACTCTTAGTTCAATGCATTATATTTTGACCAAATTTTGAGCGAAATTAATATTTTAGTGTAATTTGTTTATTTAATTTGTGTAATGTTCAAGTAGAATAAAGTTAATCGTTCGACTATTTCTTCTTGTAAACTTGTAAGTATAAGTATAAAAGCCAGTCTAGTCTTATCCAGAGTTTTCCTTTAATTTTATTTATATGCATATTAAAAGCAGAAGGGGAGGCATTCGCCCAGTAGTGGGACGCTATAGGCTAGATTAAATTAGAAGATGTGTCCCACTACGCTGGATTTTTGCAATGATAGTCGATTTTTTTTATGTACCAATAGTAGAAGGGGGCATTACCATATCTCTAATACAGCTGAGACCAGCTGAGGGTTCTTCATCAGATACTTCAGACCTTCGATTTTTGACATCAAATGAAGCGGCTCACCAAGTTGAATATTTTTTCTAAAAAGCCGGTATCTCGATCTCTTTTAATAGTTTGATAGTGCTCTTGTGTTTTCTAATCAGGGTCACCAGGTACTCCAGATCTTCGATTATCCTAGTTTTTATAGTTTTCCTTTTATGTGGCCCATTAAACCCTAACTCTGTACCAAATTTCAGCTCTCTGAGTTTATGGGAAGTACTAGTTCTATTCTGATGATCATGAGTGAGTGAGTGAGTGAGTGTCATAAATGCGAAACTTTGCTTTTGCTTAACTTCGGAACTAAATGAACTGCAGACTTGAAATTTTGGATTTTAAGTATGTGATTATAGCTTACTGGATGACGAAAATTTCTGCATTCTGGTCTTATCTAGAGGTTCTCAAATAGGAGTCTAAAAATGCGGCGAAATGGTTCCAGTAAAGGATGGTACGGCAGTGTTTGCTTCACGCTCGACTTGGCGGGGGCACTGCCGTGTCTCCCGATTATCATACAATGAAAAGCTAGAGCACACTTATCTGACATTAATGTTAACCAATCTTTGAAATTATTTTAATTTGTGTTTTTAGTTTGAAGGTTGTCGAAATTTCTATTTTCCATAGGTATTTTACTGCAGTAAGTAATGACTAATATGTTTGCGCAAAATGATATCAATACAACTGATAGAGGGACATTAAAAGCCCGTTCAATATTGCGAATTTCGTACCTCTTTAGGCAATTTGAGTTATAGGGTATTGTTCTATAGGATCCTATGGCTACCCGTTGTACAATGTAGTATAATCTTTTAAGTATGCATGCTTTCCACTTTTATATTAAGTACAAAAACAAGCATTTAATGATTGTCTTACTATATAATATGCATTTTTCTATACCATCACCTACACAACGAAATTCAACAATTTTCATATAGGTATTACGTAATACATGTATAAAACTTAGTGCTAAAGATAATAAAGATTGATTTAGACGAATTAACTTTGTCAAAAATTGAAAACACTCATAGGCCAATCGTTAATACGCACCTAATCCACAATACTAACGTTAGCACCTAAAAAGTACAAATAATTTAAATGGGTCATACAACTTGATGTCAAATTAGATAGCCTATTCAAATTATCTATAATTTTCGAGTTTAAAGGATTGAATTGTAGATATGGTGTCTTAATGATGGCGACTTTTATGTATTTAAATTTTTTATATGCCCATTCTGCTTGCGAGACATGGAATTAAAGTAGGTTTGGTAACTACAATTTAGAATAAGCTTTTCACCGGCAATATCTTTGTTATCTAATCGCCATTCATTTCATCAAACATCAGTTTTCTTGTGGAGCACCAATGAACAACCTCCTAACAAAATCATTCTCAACATACTTTCATAATTATCGTTTTGCGCTAAAATTCTATAGCAGCCATAAAACAGTTTCGCTCTTAATTTATGCCAAATCCACCTAACTTCCATTCTAAGGAATCTCTATACATTAATCAGCACCTCACCAAGGCTGAGATTTTGAGGATACACAACTTCCTTATAGTACTATCTGTTACAAACTATGAAATTAGAATCAATGGGCATCGACACTTTTTACATACCACCAGTACAGTAACCAATATTACTTCATATCCACTGTTTATAATGGCTGGGATGTGAAGCACCGATTTCACGTTTTATTTGTCATAACTTTTACATAATAAAATTTAAATAAACACCATTAAAATAATCATTACACTAATATGATTTCATAATTAAATTGTTAAGAAACGATTAATTGGTATAATAAAGTAGTCGTAGTTGTCGTTACAATCAATTGGTAAACAACACATTTTACATATTGCTCTTGTATGGTTAATTGCCTTTTCAAAACTACCAATGAAACATGAAAATTAATTCAAGTTAGTTAGTTGAACAATAGGATACTTTGAATTGAACAGTTTTTGACCTGAAATTACTATCTCCGAATTTTTATTGAGTGCAAAATAGATTATTCAAAGAATTGACATGTCAAACATTACACAGTTATCACTCTTGTGTGTAGGAATTGTAAAGTTTGACAAAATTGCCATTCTAATATTATTACCCTTGTAAACATGTGTAAAAAGTGAATTTTTGATAACTTCCTCTGTGAACAGGCTAGGTGATGAAATTCAATTTTGTCATTTCAAATATGCGTTTACTATACTGTTGCAATGGTCGGGTGAATAAATACAACATTTTCTTACACACAAAGTTTGTGAGAATTTTGTGTCATGTGCTGAAAAATGTTTCACAATGGAAGTAAGTAAAGTCTGGCAGTAATTATTATATGCAAGATAATACAGATACGAAGTAAAAATTCTTCATAAAGTGAATACAATAGGGCTTTGATAAAACCTTTCTCAATACAGCAGGTTCAGTTACAGTAAAAATACTCTGCAATCGAATGCTTTAATTATGCAGTTTTAGGGTGGACCATTTTTGTAGTTCTGATTTTCTTAACCCACACTTTTATTATCTTTTTAACCACAACATCGCCAACTAAATGCATTTTATCTGTCGGACATTTGATAATATCGATTGATAGTCGTTCCAAGATACTTAATATTTTGTTCATGTGGTAATCGATATCACACCCCCATATGTGGCGATTTTTATGCTCTAAACAAGCATTGGTTTGCGTTGGTGCTTCTAATCCAATGTATATACAGCTTTGTGTGCTATTGCTTTCTATAAAATTTATTCCCTTAATATAACACGTTGAGCAGCAATGCTAGCCACTGTGACTTTTGATAGCTGCCACAAATGCTAACGCTTGGGCAAAGCAAACATAACTTTAATTATTACTACATACTTTCTGACATTCCATTCAAATCCGTTTGTCACTGAATCCAACATCTCATCAACAAAATGTGTTAAATAATTATTATAGCATTCTGATTTACTAGAACTGTTAAATTTCTGCCACAAATACTTTCTGGTTGGTTATTCATTTTGAAATTGCTAATACTTCCCAAAATAGGTGTTAGGTAGACAACACCAATTAAATCTTCTGTAAGTTGGGTTGCCTAACATCCTCACCAGCCTTATTGAATGTATGGCCTTATGTTTTAATTTTAATAAAGGCAGTCTACGTCTGGCTTCATTAGAGTACACTACAAACAATAATTAACATGGCGCTGTGTAGTAGTAAAAGAACCTCAATATATTCGTGTACTGCAAATTAAAATACTAACAAACGGAATACAATTAATTAATTATTAATATGGAAATAAAAAATAACTTAGTACCGAACCTCAGTTTTAAAGGAAACTCAGCAGAGAATTGGAAAAACTGGTTATAGCGTTTTGAAATTTATTCAACTGCAACAGAACTAGATGCGAAACCAGAAAAAATACAATGTGCTCAATTATTACACTGCATGGGAGAAGAATCAATTCAAATATTCAATACATTCTTATTTATCGATCAAGAAAAGGATAAAATTAAAGCACTAAAACAAAAATTTAATAATTATTTTGCGCCAAAGAAAAACTTAACTTATGAACGATATAAATTTTTTACATCAAGACAAAATCCAAATCAGAAGATCGAACAATTTGTAACGGAATTAAAAAATCAAGGAAATCAATGTGAATTCGGAAACGAAGAATTAAAGGATGATCTCATAAAAACAATGGTCATTATTGGCATCAAAGATGATATCTTGAGGGAAAAACTGCTACAATATGAAAATAAGGAGCTAACTCAGGTAATAAAATTTTGTATCATAACGGAAAGTTCTAGAAAAAATCTTCAACTAATGCAAGACAAGGAAGGCATATCAACTTCATATAGAGAACAAGGACACGAAATAGACGTTATTAGACAAAACAACATACAGGCAGGGCATTCTAACAGGACGAGCAATACAACTAATCGCATGAGGTCAAGGTCAAACAATCGCTATCCTTCAGCTGTAAAAAATGTACGGAACGTAGTTAATACAAGTAAAATTATCAACAATTGTACAAAATGTGGTCGTACTCATACAATTAATAAATGTTATGCATATGGAAGGCAATGCAACATTTGTAAAAAAGCAAATCACTTTGCAAATGTTTGTAGAAATAAAACTAATAGATTTAATGTCAATGAAATTAATTTAGAAAGCAATTTGGTAATTGATAGTATCAGTTCATCAAATGTTCATCAACATTGTACAATTAATATTCCTATAACCTCAAATATCAATGTGCATACTAGGTTCAAAGTAGACTTAGGTTCTAGTACCAATTTAATTTCTTTATTTAATTTAAGAGAGCTGGAGTTAGATACAAAAAAGAAAATTGTTAGAACACATCAAACTATATCAACCTATACAGGTGAAAATATTCCAATTATTGGTAAATGTTATTTAGATTTAAAATTCAATGACATATTTATTAAAAATGTAGAATTTTATGTCACAGAAAGTAAATCTGAACTGATTTTAGGTTTAAGTACATGTTCAGATTTAGGGATTATTAAATTACATAAAGAAGTAAAGGTTAGAACAATCAATTCTATTACTGAAAATGATTATAACCAATTAATTAATAAGTATGGTGAATTTTTTAAAGGAATTAGAGAGATTTGCAAACCATATCACATCCAATTAAAAGAAAATGTCACTCCAGTAGTAAATCCAGTCAGAAATGTACCATTTGCATTACACAAAAAATTCAAACGTTGCCTTGATGAATTAGTTATATTAAAAATTATTGAAAGAGTACAAGGAAGTACAGAGTGGGTCAATTCATATGTTTTAACTCAAAAAAGTGATGGTTCTCTAAGAATTTGCTTAGATCCTAAATATTTAAATGATGTTATGCAAGATAGTAAATATAAATTACCAAACATTGATGAAATTACATCCAGACTAAGCGGATCAACGATTTTTACTAGATTAGATGCCACTAGTGGGTTTTGGAACATTCCATTAGATGAAGAATCTAGCAAATTATGCACATTTGGTACTCCATTTGGTCGATTTAAAATCTTACGTATGCCATTTGGTATAAAAATAGCTAGCGAAGTATTTCAGGAATATTTTACTGAAATATTTCAATCTGAAGGGGTTGAAATCTATATAGACAATATTTTAATTCATGGTAAAACAAAAAAGGAACACGATGAACGGCTATATAAAGTATTTGAAATTGCATTATAAAACAATATAAAAATTAGATTATCTAAATGTCAATTTGGTTTACAAGAAGTATCATATTTAGGGTACAAATTTTCAAAAGAAGGTATAAGTATAGATGAAAATAAAATAGAAGCTGTAAAATATATGCCAGAGCCCCAAAATATTAAGGATCTCCAACGATTTTTAGGTATGATTACATATCTAGGAAGATTTATAAATAACTTATCTCAAATAACCAAACCCTTCAGAGATTTATTAAAACAAAAAGTTATGTTTCAATGGAATGAGCATCAAGCTAATGCATTCAAAACATTAAAAGAAATGGTCACTTCTGAACCAATTTTAAAATATTTCAATCCAAAAGAAACCGTAACAATTTCAGTAGATGCTTCACATCACGCATTGGGAGCTGTTTTGTTACAAAATAATAAACCATGTGCATTTGCTTCATGTTCTTTAACAGACACCCAAAAGAACTATGCACAAATAGAAAAAGAACTCCTAGCAATTTGCTTTGGTGTTAACAAATTTTATCAATACGTTTATGGTCGAGATTTCTATGTAGAAACAGATCACAAACCTATAATTTCTATTTTTAAAAAGTCATTAAATCTTTGTCCGCCCAGGCTACAACGAATGAGGTTATCTCTTCAAAAATATAATATCAAACTAATTTACAATAGTGAAAAGGATCTGTTAGTCGCAGATACCCTTTCAAGACTAAATATGAGCAAAGAACTAAAAGATAATTTAGATTTAGAATTGCAGGTTTGCCTAATACAAAACAATATAAAAGTGACTGATGAAAGATTAAAGCAATTAATAAAAGCAACACAAAATGATGAAGAGTTATGCCAAATTAAAATGTACATACAAAATAATTAGCCACAAAAAATTAAACAAGTACCAAGTAGTATAAAACCATTTTATAAATTAAAAGAAACTATTACCCAATTGGCACAAGGGTTAATATATGTTGGTAACAGACTAATTATTCCAAATACTTGGAGAAACAAAATTTTATCAGATATACACAGAGGTCATTTAGGAGCTCGAAAGTGTACAGCAAGAGCAAAAAATACAGTTTATTGGCCAAAAATTAATAATGATATAGAGGTACTTATGGAAAAATGTGAAATATGCAATAAAAACGCAAATTCAAAAAGAAAATTGCCCATGACTCCTCATAACATAATAAAGAAACCTTGGCAAAAATTAGGAATGGATATATTTGAAACTCATGATAAAAGTTTTTTAATAATAGTTGATTATTATTCAAAATATCCTGAAGTTATGGATTTGAATAACAATTTAAGATCAGAAAATATAATTAATAAATTAAAATCGGTTTTATCAAGACATGGGATTCCCAAAATAACCGTGAGTGATAGTACAACTCAATGTCAAAGTGAAAAACTAAATGCATTTTCAAACATTTGGAATTTCAATATTATCAATAGTTCCCCGCATCATCAACAATCCAATGGATTTGCAGAATGAACTATACAAACCGTTAAAAAATTACTTAAAAAATGCTTAGACAATGATGAAGACATATATCTTGCACTTCTTGCCTATCGTAATACTCCTGTTTTAAACAGTAGCTTCTCGCCTGCGCAAATTCTAATGTCTAGATATCTAAGAGATTACCTAATATTTGAAAATAAAAACCTCGCGCCAAAACCAATAAACAAAAAAATTTATATAACAAACAACTGGACGTTCAACAAACCATTGCTACAACTAACTATGATAAAAAATGTGTAGGTTTCAGACAAAAATTTTTCAAAAATGATTTGGTATGGTTTCAAATGTTTCCAAAAAGTACATGGCGAAAAGGTAAAATTGTAGAGAAAATCAGGGATAATACATTCAAAATTGTCAAGGAAGATGGAAAATGCATAATCAGAAATGAAATTACATAAAAATCAGAAACACTAGTAATCATGACATGCACTTTTCACCTACCTATACAGCAGATTGTCATTAGTCCGAATGAAGTGAATAACGATAGTGTCACAGTGTATCCTGAAGAAAGTTGTAAAAGTGAAGTGCGCCAGAAACGTGAAATAAAATTACCTTAAAAATTTCAGGGCTATGTTACTTATTAGCAAGAGATTATTTAGTTAAAAACCATAATTAATTTTTATTTATTTAATTGGGGAGATGTTAGGTAGACAACACCAATTGTATCTTCTGTAAATTGGGTTGCCTAACATCCTCACCAGCCTTATTGAATGTATGGCCTTATGTTTTAATTTTAATAAAGGCAGTCTACGTCTGGCTTCATTAGAGTACACTACAAACAATAATTAACAATAGGCCAAAAGTCTGTACCACCACTAGTGCTTATAGGTGTGATGAGCCATTTACATTAAACGAAGTATCTATCTTCTTTAGATTTAATTTTAAAATATTCAAAATGTCAGATTAAAGAATGTGGTTAGAAAAGTTTTAAAATCAGGTGTGGTAGTATACAACCCATTGAATAACATTTACTTTTTGAGGTATTTGTAATAGGGTTCTTGCAGTTGTAGGAAACTCAGTGTGCGATATCCATCATTGATCAAAATTCTCAGCAGTTTATAAGTGTGTCAGTTGAAACGTGTCTCACTCTCATATTTTTTGTACAAATATAGCTTTTTTATTACGTACTTCATTTCTATTTTGTGAATTAGTTTCACTGCTGCAAGTCCCATTTATTGATGTATCGTGTGGATCAATAACTAATATATCAATCGTTTTGTCTTGGCAGACTGTTGTGAAAGAATTCCCGCACTGTTATTACTATTTAAGTCACAGCAAGTTGTCAGAATTATTCCTATATTTCTTTAAAGAAGAAAGTTTAAGTACTAACAAGGCTGAAAATAATCGACGTGATGTACATAAAGCAACCTTAATTGTTGTTTATTCTAAACCTTATACTGTTCTTAATGCTCAATGTCCAACTTGGCACAATGGTTATTTTGTGGAAAACCTTATTTCCAGAGTGGTAAGATTAAAGAACTACTTTTAATAAATAATTGTCTAATATGATAGTTCATTACCTAGGTATACCAAAAATCATATTTACTGTTAAATATCATCAAGATATTAAAAGTGTAGGTTCACATAATTATATTGTTTAATACAATCCTAGATAAATTCGTCGTTTTTAATTTTTCAATAGGGGAGAGCCCGCAGAACTAAAGATCAATTTTCTTTTACAAATTATTTTCGTTCTTTAAACGTATATGACAAACAAATAAACACATGACACAATGCCTCCTTTTTAATATTTTGATTACTCTCCCATCTGACGGCCAGTAGATAAATCAAATTGGTCGGTAAAATCACACCCGTATTATGAAAGATTATTTTATGTGTAATGAATTTATGCATAATTTTATTTAGGTACGAAATATTTTAGGTATATTTTTATTATTCACATTGCAAGTTCCGTGCAGTCACTATTATGAAAAATGAATTTATGCATCTTAAAAATTATGTGTAGTATTTGATTTTTTATGCAAAATGCAAGTTATGCGTAATGATATTTATGCACAATGAATGCGAGCCGTTTATTACAACATCACAAAGATATATAATGTGTACATCCATACACTATAATATTTCAAAATAAATAATTAATATTCAACAAACGTAAAAATATATTTAGTTCGGTTTTTGTGAACAATATGTAAAGTCTTGACACATTGAAACGTGTTCAAAATGGTTCAAAATTCTATTTGATATTGATACATTATCAACACCCATATTTAGACGCTCAATTCATCATTGGATAATTCTTCGCTGGAACTTTCCACTCCTAAATTGATGACAATTTTTTTTACCATCTCTTCTACTATTCCGTCTAAATCCCACATTCGCTTTTGCTCCTTAACGATGTGGTCAATACAATCTTTCCATCGCTCTGCAGTTACTGTAGATATAGCTCGATTGAAAAACAATTTCACATCAGCAAGTTTATATGTTGTGTTATTATCTGCTACATATTTTTTTATTTGTGCCCGTATCAGCTCGATTGAATTTAATGCGCAGTGGTATGGAGGCAAACGTAATATGATTCTTCCAATACCCTTTACCTGTTCATCGATAACATATGCTGTTGGATGTGAAAGGCAGTGTTAGTAGATAGTTGGCAGGGTTTCTGGAACCACATTTCCTCCAGAATCCCACATTTCCTCACACATCTGGAACAAATAGTTTTTTTCGACTAGCCATTTTCATCTTTCGAGATAAATATATCTTGCATTTTCATCTTAGCATCCTCATTTCCTCCCTCATCTGAGACAAATTTACATGTAAATTCCCATAAAAAGAAAATGTGGAGATGAATCTCCTAGGAGGAAATGTGGAATTGTAAATTCCCATAAGGAGAAAATGTGGAGATGAATCTCCTAGGACGAAATGTGGAGATGTAAATTCCCATAAGGAGGAAATGTGGAGATGAATCTCCTCGGAGGGAATGTGGAGATGTAAATTCCCATAAGGTGGAAATGTGGAGATGAATCTCCTAGGAGGAAATGTGGAGATGTAAATTCCCATAAGAAGGAAATGTAGAGTTGAATCTCCGTTTTTTTCGACTAGCCATTGAATCTTTCGAGATAAATATATTTTGTTTGGTATCAATTAATATTAGAATTTTCTCAGCTACCCGAATTTCTAAGAATTTTTTTAGAATGCATCATCCCCCAGGGAGCTACACCAATTTTAAGATTTTTTACCGGTAGCTATTTCTGACCATCCTTATAAATTTTTTAACCATGCAATACATCAAATTAGTCTAGAATTTTATGCAAAATCCAAATCTGTAAACAGACTTAAAATCGGACCACCCTCTGCAAAGTTACACTTTTAAAGGCCTAAACCTCTAAATTTTGCTCTTTGCTCTATAACCTAACAAATAGTTTTCTTCGACTAGCCATTGCATCTTTTGAGATAAACCTATCTTGTTTGGTATCAATTAATATTCAATTTTTTGTCAGCTACCCAAATCTCTTTAAATTTTTTAGATTGCATCATCCCTCAGGGAGCTACCCCAATTTTAAGATTTTTTGCTGATAGCGATTTCTAACTGTCCTTATAAAATTTTTTAACCATGCGACACATCAAATTAGTCTAGAATTTTACGCAGAATTTGAATCTGCAAACAGATTTGCAATAGAACCACCCCTTACAAAGTTACACTTTTAAAGACTCCAAACTTCTAAATTTTGCTCTTTGCTCTATAAGCAAACCTAACAAATAGTTTTCTTCGACTAGTCATTGCATCTTTCGAGATAAACCTATATTGTCCCGTATCAATTACAATTAGAATTTTCTCAGCTATTTAAATTTCTAGGAATTTTTTAGATAGCATCACCCCTCAGGGAACAACCCCAATTTTAATATTTTTTGCTGGTAGCGATTTATGACCGCCCTTATAAATTTTTTAGTCATGCAATACATTAAATTAGTCTAGAATTTTACACAGAATTCGAATCTGCAAACAGATTTAAAATCGGACCACCCCCTGCAAAGTTACACTTTTAAAGTCCTAAACCTCTAAATTTTGTTCTTTGCTCTATAAACTAACAAATAGTTTTCTTCGACTAGCCATTGCATCTTTCGAGATAATCCTATCTTGTTTGGTATCAATTAATATTAGAATTTTCTCAGCTACCCGAATTTCTATGAATTTTTTAGATTGCATCATCCCCCAGGGAGCTACCCCAATTTTAAGATTTTTTGCTGGTAGCGATTTCTGACTATCCTTATAAATTTTTTAGCCATGTGACACATCAAATTAGTCTAGAATATTACACAGAATTTGAATCTGCAAACGCATTTAAAATTCGACCACCCCTTACTAAGTTACACTTATAAAGACCCCCAAACCTCAAAATTTTTGCATGCTTTAAACAACCATTTCCAAAGAAATCTAAAACCACGGGAATTTTAGAAATGAGTTCTTTATAAGCCATAAGTGTTTAATATTTAAAACCATTTTCAAACAGTAATGTACTGTTTTTAGAATATTCCAAACCGCGGCTTTTTAAAATTTTAAACAGTTATCAATTTCTGGTTTAACATTTTCCTAATTACTAAGTACGTCACAAATAATTATATGTTCAATGCTAGATATGTACTTTGGAAAATACGTTTCGCTTCCAAAACTAATTGCTTTACAATTATGTGAAGCAGAAGTGAAAGCAGCGTAGACTTTTCTCTTTATTATTGACTTTGAGAAATATATTTCAATGCCAGTTATGTAATCTCCCATTTATTATATATATATATAAAAAACTAATAATTAAGAAGTTATTAGAAATATTAGAAAATGCGCTAAGTGATGTGCAACAATTTCATGAAGGACAATTCATTTTAGTTTATTAACGTTCATGGGAACGGAAGCGCTACTTTATAGCACAGAGATAAGTGACACTGCAGATGTCAGGTCACAGGTGGTCACAGACAGTCACGT
Organism: Platerodrilus igneus; assembly: GCA_036346225.1. NCBI lineage: Eukaryota > Metazoa > Arthropoda > Insecta > Coleoptera > Lycidae > Platerodrilus > Platerodrilus igneus. The sequence goes on from JARFIW010001470.1 coordinate 462,977, forward strand.
ACCGAGATTACAAAAAAGTAAGCTCGCAACAAATTAGTTATGAATAGATTTAAGATAGCAACAATGTATTATGAATAAGAGTCAAGTGTAAGCAGACATTAGGTCTGCAAGTTCCCACAGACTTGTGAGGGGGTAGGGATGTTATAAAAGGCCCGGGAGCTCCACTCACAGGCAGTTAATCCTTCGTTCAGCTTTAACATTGCAGTTCGTTAGATAACTCACTGGTACAATTAATTAATGTATTTTCGACTTAGAATAATTCATTCAAGATTGTCAAAATTCAATGTTAATTTCTGTATAAACAAATAAATGTGTTAAGAATTTCAAGAAGTCTTTTTAAAAACGCTCGCAGCCACGAACCTTAACTGGCGCAGTCGTAACGGATGTCAAAAGGGCACTAGCGAATCCAAAATCGAGGAACTGGTGATCTGGAATATCAATTCTGAATTTCGCAGAACAAAAACAGAAGCTAGAGGCGAAACAAGAATCGTTCAATCCCAGCAAACAAAAGAAGTTGAAGGCGAATCAAAAATCGTTCAAATTCAACAAAAGAAAAATTGGAGGCGATACAAGAATAGATCAAATCCAAAAGAAAACCGAAACAAAGAAAGAAATCAATCAAATCAACAAAACAACTAGTGTAAGTTCATTTTCCTTTAAACCAATTGAATTTTATTTTTATTATTAACAAACATATTTGATATTTGCTAGTTTATGATTTATATATGTATATTGAATATTGTTACAACTATTCTATGCTAATTTTAGAAAATAATCTGCTTAGCTATTGCTAGAGATTATCTTCAAACTGTTATTGAAATTTCATTATTATTTTATACTTTGTATATGAAAGAGAGATAAGAACTGAGAAAAATTATTTCTGAGACATAAAAACTTGAGACATTTAAAAAGTCGCAAATTTTAAGCGCACAAGAGACTATATTACGTTTTAACTAACGCAAGAAAATTTTTAAAAACAAAATCAAATTTCTAATTCAACAATCCTGCATTTAACTGCCACAATACTCCGAAAATTAAAATCACGAATTTTGAAACTCAAAATCTTATAATCACGCAACAAAATAACACAGCAAATAAATTATCCAGACAAAACTCATCGTATTGCATAAATAAACAACGTGTAAATCTATTATTAAATGCCACATTCTTAATACGAGAATTATTCAAACGCAAAACCAACAATAGTCTCATCTTTAAAAGTAAATAAAACCACGCATAAATCCAATTATAAATTACTGAACAAAAGCTATCTAAAACATCGCGAAAACCTTTCAGCATTGTAAATTAAAACAGCATAAATTACAAACGGAAACTTTTTATAAAGTATCAATTTAAATTACTCAGGAAAGATATTAATAATTACGGTACTGAAAAACGCATATAACAAACTTATTCAAACTTGACAATTTTAGTTAAATATTTCAACGCACAAATTGTATCATTCCCAAACACGACATTGTATAAAATCACGATTACTGAATAACACCTACAGTTTATTTAAAAATAACCTTGCAACAGAAATTGACGCAACTAACTAATTGACGACATCGTAATAATAAAGCGGAAAGCATTTCAGACACCTTACAATCGCATAAACCTACGAGGAGAGATAATTATTATACTCATAACTAAAATCGACATAATTAAAAATAGAGAAGTTTTAACTGACGCAACTGACGCAAAGCATTCAAGCAAAATAAATTACCACAAAAACCTCTCAATCCTATTGAAACTTCAAAAATTAAAATTAACATCGGCAAATTAGAAATAAACGTAACCAAACCAATACCAAGCGTAAAACCCATTAAATAACTACACAACCGTGCAATTAAACGCAAATTAAGCAAATCAATTTTTAAATAATCAGAAACGACTCAAGCTAAAAGTAGCAAGTAACCCGACGCAATCTAAACGAAAAAGTAATAAATCCAAGCAAGCAATAACTCCACAAACTACGAAATAAACCCAAATTTTTCAAAAATCAAAAATAACCAAGGTGAAAGAAAAAAAAATATTTTTTTAAAATTTTTCAGAACATTCCCCCAGCCAAAATGAGTAATGAAATGAAGCTGTATATGGACATGATACCCAACTTTAACGCTAATCAGTGTTCATTAAGTAACTATATTTCAGCCTGTGAAATATTCCTAAAAACATTTTGTAAGCCCGGTGATAACGAAAGTAACACTTTGCTTATCCGCCTTATGATAAGTAAACTGACCGGAAGGGCACTAACATTAATCGCGAGTCGAGATGACGTAGATCAATGGGATGAATACAAACGCATATTAATAGCATATTTTAGAGACCAGAGAAACCTGAAATGTCTAGTGAGAGATTTGATAAACCTTAGAATGGAACACCAATCCCCATATCAATTTGGTATGAAATGCCAAGATGTAAGAAGCTTAATCTGGACAAAACTCAAAATTGAAGAAACCGACCCAAAAAAACAAAAATGTACGACGAGATGGCATAAGACACCCATCTAAATGCACTACCCGAACGACTTTTAGATAAAATCAGATTTCAACACCCCCAAGACTTAGAAGAAGCGATGAACATGATAATTGAAGAAGATAACGTAATGTATTACAGAAACCGACTATATAACCCCAACGCGAATAAAAGCTACACGCCAATAAAAACCATACAACCCGCGAGACAAATAAATCCACAACAAAAATTTAACCCGTTCAATGCACAAACCAACCAAATGAGAACTAATAATCCACATTTTAATAACTCAAACTTTAACAATCAATATAAACAATTTCCAAAACCAACGTTTTACCTAAACTTTTCAAAACCCGCATTTCAACCAAGATTCAATCAAAATGTAAACCAGCAAAGACCAGCATTCAACGCGAATCTTATTAGAAACTTACCAATAATAAACCATAATAATCCCAATGACTATTATAAAAATACACCAATGGATACCTCATCTGATAACACCAGACCCAACACTAAAATAACACACTTTAGACCAAACTCCAATCAAAGACGCACCTTCACCTCAGAAGAGCTATTTCATCAGGAAGTAGAAGAATATGAAGATGACCAGAATAATTGCAATCGACCGTGTACAAATAACGAACAAAACCAATCAAACCATTATGAACGCAAAGAACCATACGAAACTTACGAGGAGGACGACGAAGAAAACGCGTGCTCAAATTTTCAAATGGACCAATTTATAAACGACCAAACGTAATAAACCTAAATAATATGAATCACCTTGTACTACCCTATATCGAGATACCCCACGCTGAATTTAAATTACTGATCGATACCGGATCTTCAAAAACATTAATAAGCCCGCGAACAGTAAAGAAACATTATCTAAACTATGTAGAAAAAGAACCCTTCAAAATTAAGACCGCCCATCAAACAACCCTGCACCAATTCGTAGCAAACATACCCTTACCAAAAACATTTAACGTAAAGATGAAACATAAATTCTGCATATTTGAATTTAACGACAAATATGACGGACTATTAGGAATGGACCTTCTAAGAAACTTAAGAGCTAACATAGATATAAAAAACCGATTATTAAGAACAAAATATGGACGAATCCCCATCAAATTTCAAAACACCCAAAATGACGAAAAATAAACAATAGAACCTTGAACGGAAAAAAGGATAAAAATCCCCGTAAATTCAAATAATAAACTAGGAAATAAATCACATAACTTTTCAACAAGGAGTAGAAACTCCAACAGCATTAGTACACATTAAAGATAATTACGCCACAACAACTATATTAAACTCAAACGACTACCCGGTAGAACTATCTTTAACAAACCCGATTAACGTAGAAGAATTAAATTTTAACGAGATGGAAATAGACGAAAACTCAAACAAAAATTATAACCCCGTAGAAAACGACGAAATGTTAAGACAAAATTTAAGTAATATCCGATTTAACCGCGACATAAATCCAGAGGAACAGAAAACAATACAAAAATTTTGTTTCGAATACCCCCACATATTCCATTGCGAAGGAATACCCCTAACCTTTACAAATACAGTTAAGCACAACATTGAGCTAACAGACCACAAACCGATATTCACCAAAGCATACAGATTACCCCAGGCAAGTCAGGAAGAAGCTGACAGACAAGTAGCCGATCTATTAGATCAAGATATCATACAACACTCCAATTCACCATGCAGCAGCCCCGTATTAATAGTACCAAAAGAACTGGACGCATCAGGAAAACGAAAATACAGAATGGTAATAGATTACCACAAATTAAACGAAAAAACGGTAGACGATAAATACCTGTTACCAAATATAACAGAAATTTTAGATAAGTTAGGCAAGTGCCAATATTTTTCGACACTAGATTTAGCATCAGGATACCATCAAGTGGAAATGGAAGAAGGAGATACACCAAAAACAGCCTTTAGCACACCTAGTGGATATTACGAATATAAACGGATGCCATTTGGATTAAAGAACGCACCCGCAACTTTTCAACGAATAATGGATAACATACACATACACAACGAAAAATGCCTTGTGTACTTAGATGATATAATAGTGTATTCAACATCATTAGTGGAGCACATCGAAAGATTACGAGAAGTGTTCGAAAGATTAAGAACAGCACAATTTAAAGTACAGTTAGATAAGAGCGAATTCCTACAGAAAGAAGTAGCATTTTTAGGACACATAATAACAACCCAAGGAGTGATGCCGAACCCCGACAAAACAAACGCTGTATTAAATTACCCCATACCCAAAACGAATAAAGAGATAAAAGGATTTTTAGGCCTTAGCGGTTATTACCGTAAATTTATTAAAGGTTATGCTCAAATAACCAAGCCCCTAACCAATTGTTTAAAAAAAGGAAACAAAATTGTACACACCCCAGAATTTATTAAAGCAGTAGATAAAATCAAAAGCATATTAACAAATCACCCCGTATTAGAATACCCCGACTTTTCGAAACGAATCATATTAACAACAGACGCAGCCTTAGGCGCAGTATTAAGCCAAGGAACTGTAGGTAACGATAAACTCATCAGCTACGCATCCAGAACCCTCAACCAAACAGAGCAAAGATACAGTACAATAGAGAAAGAATTGTTAGCCATAATTTGGGCAACAAAGTATTTTAGACCATACCTATACGGACGGAAATTTTACATATACACCGATCATAGACCATTAGTATGGCTATGCAATCTCAAAGAACCCAACTCAAAATTACAAAGATGGAGAATCCAACTAGAAAAATATGACTACGAGATTATATACAAAAAAGGAATTTACAACAATAACGCAGACGCTTTAAGTAGAATCCAACGTAACGCACTAGAGACAAAATCAGTGATAGGAAACGTAGACGAGACAGTAATCAGAGAAGACCCAGATGATATGGAAACCATACATTCGACACAAAATGATGAGCCAAAAACCGCAATTAAAATTCTAAATGAAGCCATAGACATGAAACCCAATCAGTTTATAATCACAGAAGGTTTAAACAACCCCAACCCTGTAAAATATACGAAAGTAGATAATAAAAAGATATGCCAAATTCAAATAACCAAAGACGACAACGAACCACAAATAATTAAAATCCTAAAGGAATACACCCCCGAGAAAAATCGATTTTACTTTTACTTTAACACGGAAAACTTGTATACACGTTTTTCAGAAATATATATTAAATTATTCAATAATGCTGGCCCTGAACTTATAAAATGCACAAGAAAATTAATAACATTAGACGACCCTGACGAAATAAATGACGTGATCAGAAACCAACACGAAGGAAAGACCAACCATCGAGGAATAAATGAAACCCTAAAACAAATCATGAGACGTTACTATTTTAAAGACATGAAAGAATTAACTACAGACTTTATCAATCAGTGTGAACTATGTGACAGAGCAAAATATGACAGAAAACCCCCGAAGATACCCTTAATGTTGACTAAAACACCACGCAAACCTTTTCAGAAATTACGTGCAAATACTCTAGTAGTAGAAGCACAAAGTTACTTAACAATCGTGGACGCATTTACAAAAATAGGCCAAGCAATACCAATCACTTCTAAAAATAGTATAGACGTAACTCAAGGGTTTTTACATTATTTTACATTTTATGGAACGCCCGAAACAATCACGTTAGATAACGGAAGCGAATTCAAAAACGAAACAATACAAAACACTTTGGAATTACACAAAATAAAAATTCGCTTTATAACTGAGAACCACCCTGAATCCAACGGACTAATTGAGAGACTACATTCAACCCTATTAGAACAGATCAGATTATTAAGAATAAATTACAAGAAAGAACACATAACTAACTTAATGTCATACGCATTAATCGCGTATAAGAACACAATTCATTCATCGACAAATTTTACACCTTTAGAACTAACCCTAGGACACTCAGATTCACGCAACCCTTATGATATACATTATAACAAAGAAATCTATCAGCAATACGCCAGGGATCACAAAGAGAAACTAAAAATAACTTATAACAAAGTAAAGGATAAGTTAGATAACGACAAAGAACGCATTACCGCGATCCGTAATAAAAATACTGATATAAATAAATTTTCCATAAGACAAACCGTATTCGAGAAAAATTACCAAAGTAAAAAACACAAAACGGCACCGAGAAATTTAGGCCCCTTTAAAATCAAACGAATATCCGACAAAAACGTAGCCGTAGTAGACGACGGCAAGATAACAAAATATGTTCACCTCAAAAATTTAAGACACCTTGTACTTTCAGATGGACAATCATCACCCTTACCGTCAACTTCCACTCAGGTAGAATGGACACAGAAATCATAATTGAAGATATAAAGAATAACCCCGGTATACTACCAATAAAACTAGGCAGTATGCAGAACACTATAGACTATTGGACCTTTGCACAAAAATTCGATATAACCGAGCTGAAACAAGAATTTCAAATAATCAAAAATAATTATTTTCGACTAAAACAATCAATGGGCACAACAAAATTTGGAAAAGAATACGCAATAGAAATGACGAACTACGACAGTATAACAGAAAGCATTTTGAAAAATATAGAAGACAAATTTATTCGACTGATACCCACAGAACAGACGGCAAGAAGAAAAAGAGGACTAATCAACGGATTAGGAAACATAATAAAAGCAATTACCGGCAATTTAGATAATCAAGACGCAGAACGCTATGACAACGCGATACAACAATTAATAGAAAACCAAAACGACATCAAAACCATAATTAGTAACCAAATATCATTAGCTCAATCAACGATCATCAAATTTAATGAAACCCTAAGAAAATTAGTTAGACATCAAGATAGTATAGCCAATCGAATACAAACCCTAGAAAATAACATGCAAACTACCATGTTAGGCATGCGAGACTTAATCAGATTCAACACGATATACAACCAGATAATATCAACCCTTACCTTAATTCAACAAATTCTAGCAACGTTAGAAAACGCAGTAACCTTTGCCAAATTAAATACCCTACATTTAAGTATCATAGAACCAATTGATTTATTAAAAGAATTATTGAGAATAAAATCTTTTATAACTAACAGTACATTACCTGTCGATGTAATAGAATCAAACATTTTAATATTTGAAAAAATAGCTATAGTTAAAGGCTAGGTAAAAAACAACAATATAACATTTTTAATAGAAATACCAATAGTAGAGATTAACAGTTACAATTATTATCACTTATTTGCTTTTCCAATGAAAATGACTAGCACATACCAAGTTATTATACCTAAAACCAAATTCCTATCCTTAAATGAACTAAGATATGGTTATACGAACGAAAAATGTGACGAAGTCACACCAAATCAATATTTATGCCAATCATTGACAACGACAACAATTCAAGAAGACAGCCCTTGCGAAGTACAACTACTAAAATTCACCAATCATTACGAAAATTGTGAAGCCAAACCTGTACAAATCACCAGTATGAAAATTCAGAAAGTAACGGAAAATAAATGGATAGCCATTTTCCCCACCGAAGTAATCGCAACCATATACTGCAATCAAGACGAAAGTAATTTAGCATTAATCGGAAGTAAATTAATCACCCTTAAGGAAAATTGTTATTTGAAATTGAAAAATGAAATAATTAGAGTTTACCAAGATCCCGTACAAAGCAAGAAATTAGCAAATCTACCCGAACTACAAATCAAGATTACCCAAGACGAAGACGAAGAATACTTCAAAACCAATGCAATTGGAACACCTGGAATTAGACAACCTCAACCACGCCATGAAACTCATGGAAGACTACAAAGAACACCTAAATGAAATTAAAACGCCCAAAGTGCACTACGATAATATTAGTGTATGGACAATTATATTGATTATATTGAAGATTTTATTGATCATTTATGTAACTTATAAAATGTATATTAGATATAAAAATAATAAAGAAAACAGTTTTAGATTTAAGGCAACTAAAAAAACGAATGTACCCTTAGAAAGTATAAATTTTAAGAAATGAGATTAAACGAATTTATTTAATTAAAAATTAAGAAAGGTAAAAACCCTTAATTTTTAATGTACGTCGGAAGGAGTTATGTAATCCCCCATTTGATATATATATATATATATATAAAAAACTAATAGTTAAGAAGTTATTAGAAATATTAGAAAATGCGCTAAGTGATGTGCAACAATGTCATGAAGGACAATTCATTTCAGTTTATTAACGTTCATGGGAACGGAAGCGCTACTTTGTAGCACAGAAATAAGTGACACTGCAGATGTCAGGTCACAGGTGGTCACAGACAGTCACGTACCGAGATTACGGAGAAGTAAGCTCACAACAGATTAGTTATGAATAGATTTAAGATAGCAACAATGTATTATGAATAAAAGTCAAGTGTAAGCAGACATTAGGTCTGCAAGTTCCCACAGACTTGTGAGGGGGTAGGGATGTTATAAAAGGCCCGGGAGCTCCACCCACAGGCAGTTAATCCATCGTTCAGCTTTAACATTGCAGTTCGTTAGATAACTCACTTGTACAATTAATTAATATATTTTCGACTTAGAATAATTCATTCAAGATTGTCAAAATTTAATGTTAATTTCTGTATAAACAAATAAATGTGTTAAGAAGTTCAAGAAGTCTTTTTAAAAAGGACCGCTCGCAGCCACAAACCTTAACTTGCCGTGCATTAGAAAATTCACGTACAAATTGCTTGTAGATTATTAATAACACAATGTACTTTCTATTACGTACTCGACTAAGTATTTAGTGAAATACAAACTTCATTTTGTAATACAGATCGATTAACGGCTAATTATTTCAAACCGTATATAACGCGATCTGTTTAGTAAAGTCTATTAGTTCCGCACGCTTTGTGTAAGTTCTTCGAAATTTTAAACAAATCGTTTCGTGTAGCGATTTTTCCTCATATTGAAAATTTAAGGTAAGTCTGCCTTTTTGTTTTTTTATTAAAATAGAACTGAATTTATTTGCAAACACCAATTATTGTGTATTTTGCTATTGTTTCTGATTGTATTTTTAAAACATTAATTTTTTTTCAAAGTATTGCGCTGTTTTACATATATATTTTTTTCAAATTTTAAAGATAAGCTTTTAGCTAAGATAAATAAAAAAACAATTCCCCACAAATATTTTATTAAAAATTAAATACATTTATACATTAATAAAAGGCTATACCAGTAAAACACTCTCCTTGGAACAACTTAAATTATTCAAACAATGGTGGGGTGCGCATGGGTTGGGATGTGTCTGGGCATACACGAGGGAAGCAGAAGTTAACATGTACTCTATAGAATGCAAACCGAAGGTTTCCGAAGACGGCCGAACGAAGTTGAAGATTCAGCGGGGAACTAAATGACGTCAACTTTTGCCAATCCTTGCTACTCGTCCAGTACATTTAGCACCAATGCATGCACCCGCCGAACGAAGTTGAGGATTCAACGGGGAACTAAATGACAATCTTTTGCCAATCCTTGCTACTCGGCCAGTACATTTAGCACCAATGCATGCACCCGGTTCGCATCGTCGATGCTGCGAATGCAGTTAGTAGAAACATCGGAAACGTCTTCCATGTTATACGGATCAACAATCGCATCGCGTCCATATTAAAAATCCAAAAGGGTGGTAGCACACGTACACAAATTGTTTGCAAGTCGTGTGGTAGAAGATGCAGTGCTACTATAAACAAAAACTTAATAAAACACTTTAAACCTTTACTAAGGGAATACCAAACTTGTTGTCTACAGAATACTGACTAATAAAACAATTTAATTTTAAATAACTTCTACGTCATATTTTAGGAAATGGGAGGCTTGAATATTTTCCTTGGAAACAACCGAAGATTGCCGAAGACACTCGAAGAGTGCACAAGCGCGGTCACTAAATCAATTAGCATTAATACCGAGTATTCCGTACTTTCGTAGGTTGCTCATTTCCTAGAACCAAATCTTTCGCTTAGCGACCGGTAGCACGTTATGATTTCTAGAACCGGCAAGTACTCGATATCGCCCAAATAGAGAATTAGATGCTCTATGTCTGTCAACTTCCGATTCCCTCCTAAAAGGTAGAAAAAACTCGGTCAATCATCCAACTAACTTATACTTCGACCCGCCCCCGTTCTGATAATTTCCAAACATTTTTCAAACGACAATGGTCTCAGAATTTTTAAACCTCCGAGGGATTTATAAGTCGTGATCAGTTACACATCCGAGCTACCCGTAAACTAACAGTGCGCTGTATAATACATGCATACCCCTTCTGCGCTACAGCTATTCTTGTAGTTGCTTGAAAAAGTCAGTCGTCTTTTTTTACTGCTAAGACCGCTGCAAAGCACCATTCTATACTTTCTTTAAAAGTATAGCACATCGCGCACTTTTTTGTCTGATAATTAAATTTTGTGTATGTAGGTTTTTACACTTTCGCATATTTAAACAGCTAATACGATCGTAGATTTTGTAAATTTATTGTATATATTAGCTTTAAGATTCCATAATTTTTAAGTTCTTTGCCCACCTTCCAAATCCATCCCGTTTCTATCTCGGTTGACAGAATATACGTGTTACCTCCACGTTGTGTTCGTGGGGCACAGCGGTTTTAGATTTCTAGGGAAATGGTTGGTTAAAGCATGTCTTGGGTAGCAAAAAAAGTTTCTAAGGATGTATTTAAATAAAGATAGGCAAAAATTAGAGGTTTGGGTTTTTAAAATTCATAACTTTGTATGGGGATGTTCCTATTTAAAATCTATTTACAGGTTTGGGCTCCATAGAAAAATCTAATATTAGTTGATACCAAACAAAATATAGTTATCTTAAAAAAGTAACTACCCCAAGAATAATAAATAAAATATACCGCTTGTCAACAAAAAAGTTGTAGAAAAATTTAAAGACGAATTTAATGGGGGTCTAGTATTAGAATTCGTCGATACAAGTCCTACTGTATTATAAGCGAGAAAGACACGATTAAAAAGATTAAAGAGGTCTCACGAAGTGTAGTTAAGTAAAACCGTGGATGCTACAATCTATAACGAGCATATATTTCCAAAAGGGGTGGGCATGCAACTACGCAACAGTGCGTGGGAGAATAAGGATTCTCTCCAATAAGAAATTAAAGCTTCCATGTACGTAGCACCAGTCATTGGGAAATGGTAGAAATGTTAAACCTATAAAAGCGATTAGTAATTGTGGTTTAGAAAAAATAGTAGTTTTCTTGGACTAAATAAAATAACTTTGACAGATTAATGTATATGGTTACATATTCTCGTACACATCCACAAACATCTGCTGACGTCCACATACGGACATGTCGATGCCGGTAGTTTTTGTTTAACAAATAGTAGGAAAGATACGTTAGGTGTTAGTGTGGAAGCCCATTGAATCGTTGGATTTAAAAAGAACGATGCGGCGAAATGTATGGTAGTTCCCGTTAGAATAATCGAAAGTGGTTAATCGATTGTATTAGCTGTTTAAATATGCAAAAGTGTAAAAGCCTACATAAACAAAATTTAATTATCAGACAAAAAAGCAACTTTTTCAAGCAACTACAAGAATAGCTGTAGCGCAGAAGGGGTATGCATGTATTATAATAATAATAATAAATCTTTATTTGCATCCTTTTGAATTTCACCTAAAGCAACCGCGGTTGCTTGACCAGGTGTACATCTTAATTTACAGTAGTTAAAATTAATTGCAAGTTGTTTTTCATATTAAATAATTAACAGTTTATAACTTAACAGTACATAACTTAAAAATATAACCTATATAACTCATTTACTCTTTTAAACATCCTATCCTATAAAGTATACAACCATCATTTAATTATAAATTCAGTTTAAATTAAGTAAAAACTTATTTATTAGAAATTAGAAATTAATCCACTTTTATTCCTAGAAATTACGTTGATTATTTAAATTTACATGAAAAATTCTACTACTTTATACCTACTAAAAACTTAACACTATGTTTTATGCAGCTCAACCCTCCCTTTTAGAAACTAATAAACTAATATTTTAAACCCCGCACAATAATTACAAAATAGTAGCAAATATAATTATAGATGTATTTAGTATCAATCAAAGGTTTCTGCCGATGCTTTGACTTAAGCAGAATTTAAGCAAAATTTGCAGGTCATGAGTTTTTGTACTAGCTAGCATATTGAGCATTAAGGAACATCTTTAATGAGATTTTTAATGTTTTCATACTTAGGAATCTTTTGCAATCTTCTGGTAGTTCGTTAAAAATTTTTGGAACAATATAAGAAAGTGTATTTTTTCCATATTTGTTTAAAATAATAGGTAGTTCGTAACTATTAGATCTTGTATCAGATATATGGGCGCCTTTTACTAAATATGTGTCCTTAAAATAATTATTCATAATCAATTTATAGAAAAATAATCCGTATACACTAAGCAAATCGCATTCTTTTAACAGTTCCTGAAAAGTAAATTTAGTCCCTTTGCCGTAAACTAATTTTAATAATTTTTTTTGGATTATTATAATTCGGTTTAGATAAGCCTTACTAGCAAAGCCCCATGCCTCCAGCCCGTATCGCAATACGGACTCTGCTAAAGCGACATAAATAATTCTTCTTATTTTATAGGCAACCATTGGCTTTATATAGTACAATTTAACTAGGACATGTTTTAATTTTTTACATACGTTTGATATGTGTGAATCCCAACGAAAGTAGTGATCTACCGTTACTCCTAGATATTGGTATGTATTACATTGCGTAATAGCTTTACATTCAGAAAAACATGTTGTACATCCTCTTATTTTTTTCAGCTGGAAACATTTACAACAATGCAGGACAATTTCCAAGTTATCCTTTTGCATATAAGGTGTTGTTATGTGCATAAATTTCGTTTTTTGTTCATTGATGACTAAAAAGTTATCGTGTGACCACATAGCTGTGTTATCCATATCTAACTGCAAAAACTTTTTGGCAACATGTAAACTTTTATGCACTGAAACTATTAAAATATCATCCGCAAACATATATATTGTACATGTTTGTATGACTTGAGGAAGGTCATTAATATATAGGAGAAACAGGATTGGTCCTAATACAGACCGCTGCGGTACACCAAAATCTTGCTCAAATTCTTGACTATAAGAATTATTATCTTTACAACAAAATGACGATATTGTAAATAGTTTGAAAATAACGCCAGTGTCTTCCCACCGAAGCCCAACTGTTCCAATTTTTTTAGTAGTATTCCATGTTCAATAAGTTCGAAAGCCTTGGAATAGTCTATAAATAAACACAAAACGTGTAAACTATCTTTTAGTTTACTATACACATAATCAGCAAAATCCGACAACAACTTATTTGTACCTAATCCTTTAACAAACCCGTATTGTTCTTTCGTGATTATTGAGTTAGCTTCTAAAAAAGTATTAACTTGTTTCGAAAGATGTTTTTCAAAGAGTTTTTCTAATATCGGTAATATTGATATTGGTCGATAATTACCACACTCCAATAACTTCCTTTCTTATAAATAGGTCTAACAATAAAGATTTTCAAAAAATTTGGTACAACTGTAGTTTTAATAATTGTGTTAATTAACCTTACTATTATTGGTACCATTTCGGTTTTTACTAGTAAAATGTCTTTTACTCTGATTTGATCATATCCCGGAGATTTATTTTTCTTCATTTTTGAAAGTACCCTGTTTACAAATTCAGAGTTAGTATATTTTAACACTATGCTACAATTTGGGATATTGGTCATAGTATTTAAGTTGACAAATTTTGATGAGCAGTCGTGTCTTGTAGAATATACAGCATTGTAAAAGAAAGTACCAAACTCATTTGCTATACATTCATTATTTTGGTTCAGTGTCGCTTGTTTTATAACGTCATCCACTGAGCGTTTATCTTTTTGTCTAATTAATTTATTTATTTCATGCCAAATGGACTGCGTGTCAGATTGTGAATTACTAAAACGTTCACTGTAATATTTGTGCTTTTGTTTTCTAATTTGTGATATTAGCCAATTTCTATGACGATTATACTCTTCCCTATGCAATTGTAACTTAGTTTGTGTCCATTTACGAAATAATTTATCCCTAAGTTCTATTTGTTTAATTAGCTCGAGAGTCATCCATTACTTTTTAGTTACGTATCTTGTTAGGTTCATTTTATTCTTTGCTGATGGTTCGACGAAGTTACTGGTTTTATAAATATTATTAAATAGATAGTATATTTTTTTATACAGATAGACCGGATCATTAATTTCGTTTAAGGAACTAAAATCTATATTAAGTAGTTGACGTCTTATATAAAATTCATTTCTAATTGCTTCTAAACAAGCTGATGGTGCATTGATACCCTTAAAAATTAAGTGAATAACAAGCATGTACTGATCGGAAATTCTAGTGTGGATAACCCCTGAGAGCACATTATCATAAACACCCCGAATAAAAATATGATCTATGCTTGATTGTACTAAACTATCGCGATAAAAAGCTTCCCTTGTATATCCTAAGATGCATCTATTAAATCCTTCGGAATTTAATAGCGCTTCATACTCATTAATATTGCTATCCGTTTGATCGAGGTTAATATTCATATCACCAGCTAAAATGATATTTTTGTATATCAAAGAATTATTTATTTGGTTCCCAAACTCTTTTAAAAATTCTGCAATGCTATTATTTGGTGGCCTATACACGATTATAATTTTAAATTTATTTCCTGTACTTACACTAATTGTTCTTTCTAATAACTCGTAACTTAAGGTATTATATTTATTTTCAATAAAGATCATGTTGTTTGCAATGTACAAGATAATACCACCTCCTCCCATACGTGTACGTAACTTATAGAACATTTTATAAGCTAAGATAAATCGATAAATCGGTGCAATTATTGTCATTATTACTTACATGTGCGTTCTTTTCCTTATTCCAATCTAATATACTAATAAAAGATTGAAAATGAATTGTATTGTTTTGGTAAAACCTGTCGTTATTCGAATTGAATTTTAACAATTGTGCAAATGTTTATTCTTAAACTAGTCTAACTAAAACTTGATTCTAACTTAATAAACTGTACTTACTAAATCCACTACACTACCTGTTTATTAAACAATCTTTTCTAAATCGTTTTCAGTATTAATTCTGAGAACGCCTGGACTGTCAGTAGCTTTTTTTGCCAATAATTTTCCAAATTTGAACCATACAAACTTCCAACCTTTATTACCAGCTCGCGACTTCGCTAACCACAACAGTTGCTTATAGTATGGTGTTAGGTTTTCAAACAATATTAACCTTCTATCGCTTCTATTATTCAAAATTTCATTATTCGTAATAATAGTCTTTCTTTTAGCCAGTATTTTATCCCGAATTTCCTGGGACGAGCAGCGTACAATTACCGATGGAATAGCGTCTGACCGCTTTCTTGGTAATCTGTGAGCGACTTGTATATCTGACCCTACAATTTCGACATTCAGCGTGTCCACTAGTTTAATTACTGATAATCTTAACTTTTTATAATTTTCATCCGCTTCCCCCGGAATCGGTTCCAGACCATGAATTTCAAAATTGAGACATCTGCCTTGTTGTTCTAACACATTTACGCGCATTTCTAGATCCATAATTTTATTGTCATTTTGCTTGTTTACCTCGAGTACTTTGGAAAGTTTCGCTTTTAACTCGGCATTGTCTTGCCTCAAGGAAACCACTTCCTCTTTTAGACCTTCGTATAAGTTAGCCAAACCTTTATAATCATCACTTATACTATCTAATGCTTTTTTGTATTCTGCAAGTTGCCTCGATATTGAATAAAACATTTTCTTTACCTCATCGGCTTCGTATGTTGTTGTTTCGTTTGGAACCTTCAAGCTTCCTTCATCCCCTCTGCAATTTTTGCAACGCCATGTAGCTCTTTTTGCAGTTGAAAATTTTGCAAACGTATATTCCGACATTCCAGAGCAAGCAATGCATAACGCATTTTCGCAAACACTGCATATAAGGTGCTTTCCATCTGCTAATGACTTATCGCACGAGTTACACTTAGTTTTGCTCATTTTTATGTGCGGTAGTTAATGAAAGGGTATCATACTAACTGTTCATAACCAACGACAATACTTAATGCTAAATTTATATACAATTAACCGTATGATACTATTTATTTGTTAATTCGCGGAGCACACGCTAATAACGTCCGATCGGGTCGGAGGTTGAGCGCGAAGTATCTATTATACAGCGCACTGTTAGTTTACGGGTAGCTCGGATGTGTAATTGATCACGACTTATAGATCCCTCGGAGGTTTAAAAATTCTGAGACCATTGTCGTTTGAAAAATGTTTGGAAATTATCAGAACGGGGGCGGGTCGAAGTATAAGTTAGATGGATGATTGACCGAATTTTTTCTACCTTTTACGAGGGAATCGGAAATTAACAGACATAGAGCATCTAATTCTCTATTTGGGCAATATCGAGTACTTGCCGGTTCTAGAAATCATTACGTGCTACCGACCGCTATGCGGAAGATTTGGTTCTAGAAAATGAGCAACCTACGAAAGTACGGAATACTCGGTATTAATGCTAATTGATTTAGTGACCGCGCTTGTGCACTCTTCGAGTGTCTTCGGCAATCTTCGATTGTTTCCAAGGAAAATATTCAAGCCTCCCATTTCCTAAAGTATGACGTAGAAGTTATTTAAAATTAAATTGTTTCATTAGTAAGTATTCTGTAGACAACAAGTTTGGTATTCCCTTAGTAAAGGTTTAAAGTGTTTTATTAAGTTTTTGTTTATAGTAGCACTGTATTTTCTACCACACGACTTGCAACCAATTTGTGTGCGTGTGCTACAACCCTTTTGGATTTTTAATATGCTCGCAATGCGATTGTTGATCCGTATAATATGGAAGACGTTTCCGATGTTTCTACTAACTGCATTTACAGTATCGACGATGCGAACCGGGTGCATGCATTGGTGCTAAATGTACTGGACGAGTAGCAAAGATTTGCAAAAGATGACGTCATTTAGTTCCCCGTTGAATCCTCAACTTCGTTCGGCGGGTGCATGCATTGGTGCTAAATGTACTGGACGAGTAGGAAGGATTGGAAAAAGATGACGTCATTTAGTTCCGCGCTGAATCCTCAACTTCGTTCGGCCGTCTTCGGAAACCTTCGGTTTGCATTCTATAAGGTACATGTTAACTTCTGCTTTCCTCGTGTATGCCCAGACACATCCCAAACCCATGCGCACTCCAGACCATGCGCACCCCACCATTGTTTGAATAATTTAAGTTGTTCCAAGAAGAATGTTTTACTGGTACGGCCTTTTGTTAATGTATAAATGTATTTAATTTTTAATAAAATATTTGTGGGGAATTGTTTTTTTATTTATCTTAGATAAAAGCCTATCTTTAAAATTTGAAAAAAATATATATGTAAAACAGCGCATTACTTTGAAAAAAATTAATGTTTTAAAAATACAATCAGAAACAATGGCAAAATACACAATTATTGGTGTTTGCAAATAAATTCAGTTCTATTTTAATAAAAAAAAAACGCAGACTTACCTTAAATTTTCCATATGAGGAAAAATCACTACACGAAACAATTTGTTTAAAATTTCGAGGAACTCACACAAAGCGTGTGGAACTAATAGACTTTACTAAACAGATCGCGTTATATACGGTTTGAAATAATTAGCCGTTAATCGATCTGTATTACAAAATGAAGTTTGCATTTTCCTAAATACTTAGTCGAGGACGTAATAGTAAGTACATTGTGTTATTAATAATCTACAAGCAATTATACGTAAATTTTCTAATGCACGGTAATGAAATACATTTCTCAAACATATAGTCAATAATAAAAAGAAAGGTCTACGCTGCTTTCACTTTTACTTCACATAATTGTAAAGCAATTAGTTTTGGAAGCGAAACGTATTTTCCAAAGTACATATCTAGCATTAAGCATATAATTATTTGTGACGTACTTAGTAATTAGGAAAATGTTAAACCAGATATTGATAACTGTTTAAAATTTTAAAAAGCCGCGGTTTTGAATATTTTAAAAACAGTATATTACTGTTTGAAAATGGTTTTAAATATTCAACACTTATGGCTTATAAAAAACTCATTTCTAAAATCCCCGCGGTTTTAGATTTCTCGTGAAATGGTTGTTTAAAGCATGCAAAAATTTTGAGGTTTGGGGTCTTTAAAAGTGTAACTTAGTAAAGGGTGGTCAAATTTGAAATGTGTTTGCAGATTCAAATTCTGTGTAAAATTTTAGACTAATTTGATGTGTGGCATGGCTAAAAAATTTATAAGGATAGTCAGAAATCGCTACCAGCAAAAAATCTTAAAATTGGGGTAGCTTCCTGGGGGATGATGCAATCTAAAAAATTCCTAGAAATTCGGGTAGCTGAGAAAATTCTAATATTAATTGATACCAAACAAAATAAAATTATCTCGAAAGATGCAATGGCTAGTCGAAGAAAACTATTTGTTAGGTTATAGAGCAAAGAGCAAAATTTAGAGGTATAGGACTTTAAAAGTGTAACTTTGCAGGGGGTGTTTCGATTTTAAATCTGTTTGCAGATTCGAATTCTGCGTAAAATTCTAGACTAATTTGATGTATTTCATGACTAAAAAATTTATAAAGACGGTCAGAATTCGTTATCATCAAAAAATATTAAAATTGGGGTAGCTCTCTGGGGGGTGATGCTATCTAAAAAATTCCTAGAAATTTGGGTAGCTGAGAAAAATCTAATAATAATTGATACCGGACAATATAAGTTTATCTCGAAAGATGCAATGACTAGTCGAAGAAAAGTATTTGTTAGGTTTGCTTATAGAGCAAAGAGCAAAATTTAGAGGTTTGGAGTCTTTAAAAGTGTAACTTTGTAAAAGGTGGTTCTATTGCAAATCTGTTTGCAGATTCAAATTCTGCGTAAAATTCTAGACTAATTTGATCTGTCGCATGGTTAAAAATTTTTATAAGGACAGTTAGAAATCGCTATCAGCAAAAAAATCTTAAAATTGGGGTAGCTCCCTTGGGGATCATGCAATCTAAAAAATTTAAAGAGATTTGGGTAGCTGAGAAAAATCTAATATTAATTGATACCCAACAAGTTAGGTTTATCTTGAAAGATGCAATGGCTAGTCGAAGAAAATTATTTGTTAGGATTGCTTATAGAGCAAAGAGCAAAATTTAGAGGTTTAGGACTTTAAAAGTGTAACTTTGCAGGGCGTGGTCCGATTTTAAATCTGTTTGCAGATTCGATTTCTGCGTAAAATTCTAGATTAACTTAAGGTATTTTATGACTAAAAAATTTATAAGGACGGCCAGAAATCGTTACCAGCAAAAAATCTTAAAATTGGGGTAGCTCCCTGAGGGGTGATGCTATTAAAAAAATTCCTAGAAATTAGAATAGCTGAGAAAATTTTAAATGTAATTGATTCCGGACAATATAGGTTTATCTCAAAAGATGCAATGACTAGTCGCAGAAAACTATTTGTTAGGTTTGCTTATAGAGCAAAGAGCAAAATTTAGAAGTTTGGAGTCTTTAAAAGTGTAACTTTGTAAGGGGTGGTTCTATTGCAAATCTGTTTGCAGATTCAAATTCTCCGTAAAATTCTAGACTAATTTGATGTGTCGCATGGTTAAAAATTTTTATAAGGACAGTTAGAAATCGCTATCAGCAAAAAAATCTTAAAAATGGGGGTAGCTCCCTGGGGGATGATGCAATCTAAAAAATTTAAAGAGATTTGGGTAGCTGAGAAAAATCTAATATTAATTGATACCAAACAAGATAGGTTTATCTCGAAAGATGCAATGGCTAGTTAAAGAAAACTATTTGTTAGGTTTGCTTATAGAGCAAAGAGCAAAATTTAGAGGTTTAGGACTTTAAAAGTGTAACTTTGCAGGGGCTGTTCCGATTTTAAATCTGTTTGCAGATTTGGATTCTGCATAAAATTTTAGACTAATTTGGTGTATTGCATGGTTAAAAAATTTATAAGGATGGTCAGAAATCGCTACCGGTAAAAAATCTTAAAATTGGGGTAGCTCTCTGGGGGATGATGCAATCTAAAAAAATTCTTAGAAATTCGGGTAGCTGAGAAAATTCTAATATTAATTAATACCAAACAAGATATATTTATCTCGAAAGATTCAATGGCTAGTCGAAGAAAACGGAGATTCATTTTCCCATTTCCTCCTTATGGGAATTTACATCTCCACATTTCCTCCTAGGAGATTTATCTCCACATTTCCTCCTTATGGGAATTTACATCTCCAGATTTCCTCCTAGGAGATTCATCTCCACATTTCCTTCTTACGTGAATTTACATCTCCACATTTCCTTCTAAGAGATTCATCTCCACATTTCCTTCTTATGTGAATTTACATGTAAATTAGTCCCAGATGAGAGAGGAAATGAGGATGCTAAGATTAAAATGCAAAATATATTTATCTCGAAAGATGAAAATGGCTAGTCAAAGAAAACTATTTGGTCCAGATGTGTGAGGAAATGTGGGATTTTGGAGGAAATGTGATTCTAGAAACCCTGCCAACTATCTACTAGTGTTGTTTGACTAATTTACAACTGTAATTTTAATAAATGCACCTCAGTTGAAATATTTTTACTATGAAGCCATTCGATAATGTCTTATTTTTCCAACTTTGAGTTGGCGTTTTCTCTGATTTCATGCTATGATATGGGGCATTATCTATTACAATTACTGAATTTTCTCTAAAGCAGGTTTGAGCCACTGTTTAAAGACATCACCATTCATGTCTTCATGATAATCACCTAATAAAGATTATTATAGAAACACAAAGTATGCATATTACTAATCCTACAGTTTTCTTTGATTCGAAGTTCAATAAACCTCCATCAACTAATTTTGTGTCGCTACCAATATGTTCAATTATAATACCTCTTCAATTAAAGCTTGCCTGGCAGTTTTAATTGTTGTATCATACCAAACTTTATTTTTTACAAGACCTGCATTCAACCATGTCCCATCAGTGTAATAGACTTTTGCCCCTTCGTCGCGATGTTTTTTTATTGCGGTTAAGTTCTTCCTCCGTCAAAGAACTATTTCAGGTTTTTCAATTAAAATAGGTTTTCTTGTTCTTTTGTCGTATTTAAAGCCTAATTTCTTCAACACTCTGTACAAGGATGTACGACTGAAGTTAGGTAATGAATCATCACTATTAACGACAGCTAACACCTTCGATACAGTTGGCAATTCGTTGCAAAGATAGAATGAATACACATGTCTTAGAATTCCCGTTTTCTCAAAATCATCAAGCTTTTCAAAGACTGTTAAGCATTTTCTATTTTTCTTTGGTGAATGTGCGATAACTGAACCTTTAATTTGTTTAATTGAATTTTACACTGTGTTTTGTCCAATACCTGTGTCTATAGCAGTACGTTTTAGAGCAGCAGTCTTACTGAGGTTCTTTCCAATGTATGTTAAATACGTGTTATATGCCATTATGTTCTGACCACCGTGAATTATCTTTCCCCTTCGATTTTTAAATAATTGCTGCTCTTGCTCAACCATCTTTCGACTTGGATGCTAAAATAATAATATGCGTATATTTAACCCATAATCAGTGTAAATTAATTGACATACCTCTACAATAATAAAACTCCGAGGAAGTGAGTTCTGACAAGAACTATTGTTTACCAGTTTACGAAAAGAAACGAAATTATAAATGAAAATTAAAAATGACTAAGAGAAAACAATAAAGCACAAGGATGATCAAAAACTTAAAGGATGTGAAACGATGAATATTGATTGAATGCCATTTATTTATCCAGGACAATTAATATTTTTAGAATCACCCACATCATTGCCAGCTTTAAGTGCAATTCTTATTCTTCTCAACATATTAAAATTTAGTGGGATCAATCAATTAGCATTTTGTCGTGTTGTAAATACAAATTAATTATAATTTCTATATATACATACAGAATAATATTCCATATTTGAGTGATTATAAATCGTGACTAGTCTAAATTAATTTCCATAACTCTTTTTATTGCAAATCTGACAACGGCGCATTACATATATTTTAAAAACAAATTTTTAGTATTAAGCTGTGTAAATCAGCATCATGCTTTAACTAATCAAATAGAAGGCTAAACTTTCCCTACACCTTTCAACGCTTTATTATTAGCTGGAATGGACTATAATTGTAGACATTAGTTATACATCTCATATAACAATACAATTTGTTTAATCTGTAAGATTAATTTCAAGTTATTGTGGATATATATCTCTGAATTTAAATACAATTTAAATAACTTGCATTAATCGCAATGACTGCAGTTGCCGTGGTATATAGGTTTTTGTTTTTTTTTGAAAATCAATGTTTGCAAACCTCAGCTTTTCTAATTGTGTTGCTATTTTATATTCAATGTACAACATTGTATTTCTTGTAGAAGTTGATATTCCTGCGATTTCCATCCTCTAAATAGAACGCATAAACGGTAATTTGCTTCTCCGTATTGTTGTAAGTTAATCCATTGTGCAGCCTCAATGACTGTGTGATGCCTTTTCCAAAAAACTTTGCTCAAAACAACTTTTATTTTTTATCTGCTGTTGGATTAATTACAGGTTAAGTGTAAAACTCAAACATGTACAATTTACTCCTGATGGAGGTTTAAAATAATTTTTAAAAAATCTTCATATCAAGGACAATTGTAAGATTTATCGTACGTTAAAATTTTCAATGACATTAACTATTTGCGTCATTAGGAAACCAATCAGCATTTTGTAAATGTTTATATAATTAGTATTATATGAAACGTATCCTTTATTATAGATGTTGATCCAGGATTCCAGATATGATCTACAACCATACCACTAAAGTCATAGCTAAATTTTATCAAAAAGCAGTGATCTTTGTTACTTATAAACTTTGTTATCTGTAAAGGTTCTACATCACCTCTAACTAACTTGCCTTATATATGCAGCATATTCTTAGAGGGTATAAAGTGTAAATATCTTGTTATATAAGGATATGAATTTCATCATTATTACTTAAACATGTATTAGCACAGGCTAATGAGTGTATTTTAAATGTCAACAACTGTTGGGTATTTCAATGTTTATTCTGATTAATAATAAAACAGCGCAGCACTGCACGGCAAGTCATTATCTTCATAAAGGGTGTTTGTATAAATCGGTCTAAGTGCACTACATCCTACACAAGTAAGTTAATTTCTACATAAACCACAGGGGTGAGTTTGTTCGGGAAAATCACTGTCTGGTCAACAGACAATGTGCAGAAGTGTCTGTTACATTTCAATTTGCTATCATGGAAAGTATACCGAGAAGTCATTAACGGTGAGATCTAAATGTGAGTCTTTAATTTTATTCATTAGCATTCTAGTATATCAGTTGATGTGTACCAAAATATGTTAATCAATTATTAAACCGTACATTGTATTTCTAATACAAGTGTTACTGGTTCATATCAACTTTGTAGTCAAATTTGTTATCCATTTTAAAGTTTCAAATACAGATTTATTCATATTGAATTTAAAAGAAAGAACAAATTTTAAAATTAAAAAAAGGAGAGCCTCTAAAAAAGCAAAATTAACTAATTTCAAAAAGTTTTTGTCAAAATTTGAAAACAAAAATGTAGAAAGAATTGAGATAAAAGAAATTAAAATTAAAACATCTAATGCAGAATCTTTTTGCAAGATTTTGAAAGCGTACAGGATGAGTTAGAACTTTTAATTGAAGACGAAGGCGATCTTCAGTTAGAATTTCTAATACGTGACGAATTTATTGATAATCATACTAAGCAACAGCTCAAGCCAAGTGTTTATTAGAAAATTTCTCCAAGCAGTCATCAAGTAGCGTGGATCATCACGTAAAACTTGACAAGTTTCAGGTTAGTTATAAGCTTCCAACTTTAGATTTTAAGAAGTTCAATAGAAATTATCAGGAATTTATGGAACTTAGAGACATTTTTACTTCAGTCATTATCGACAACCCTAATCTGGGCCCTAATGCAAAGTATCAATATTTGAAAGCAAGTTTAGTGGGAGATCAAGCAAACTAATAGAATCATTGCCAATTTCGGCAGATCATTTTTAAATTGCGTGGGATAAAGTGATTGAGCATTACTCTAACGAACAAATATTAACGAAAAATCACGTGAAAGCTTTATTCAATGTTCCTTGCGTTGCAAAAAATTGTCTTCTTTTATAAAGCAAATAATTAATCAAATGTCTAGTCATTTAAATGCCTTAACGTTGTTAAAGAAGCCTGTAGACTCCTGGGGCACTCTATTGTGTCACATTGTCAAAGAAAAATTAGATGTCACTTCAGCAGAGGAGTGGGATAAAAAAAAATTTGCCTCAAAAGGTTAAAAATCATATTGAATTTCTTAAAAAACGTGCCAATATCTTAGAGAATAGGGAAATTGATAAGCACTCGAATCAAGCTTTGAGCGATATGGTAGATTCAAATGTAATTCATATAATAAGTAAGGTGTCGATAGTGTTCGTAAGCCTATTAGTTAGTACAAGTCGAGCCCACAATCATTTTTCGTTGAAAATGAAATTTGTTGTTATTGCAAAGGGAGTCACAAATTGCTTAAATGTGCTTCATTCGCAAGGTTAGATGTTTCACAGAAAATACTGCATGTAAAATCAAATGCATTGTGCTTCAGTTGTCTGCACGCAAGGCTTGTTGGTTTTTTAATTCTTTGAGAAAGTGTAAAAAGTGTGATATGAAGCATCACACCTTTTTGCACATAGAAAAAAGAGATGGCCAATCTAGTGGCGTTAATTCTCAAATTTC